>CM061547.1:88314764-88529764 GCA_030864215.1 Capsicum pubescens
CTATGCTCCAGAAGAATTAAGGAGACCAAAATAATTTAAAGATAGTCAAGGGCCAATGAAAAAACCTGTCACAGACGAAGAGGCTGAGGAATTTCTGAAGAAAATAAAAACCCAAGACTATTCCATTGTCGATCAATTGAGAAAAACCCCGGCTCAAATCTCATTATTATCCCTACTGCTACATTCTAAAGAACATTATCAGGCATTGATTAAGTTATTGAATGAAGCATACGTCCCGAAGGAAACTACGGTCTGTCAAATAGAAAGGATGGTTCGTAGAATATTTGAAGCAAATAGAATCACTTTCACTGATGATGAATTACCCACAGAAGGTTCTGGTCACAATAAGGCTTTGCATCTGATTATCAAATGCGAAGGATATTACATAAAAGGGGTAATGATCGATGGAGGTTCAGGAGTAGATATCTGTCCTCTCTCTACTTTGCAAAAATTAAAAATCAGCCCAGATAGGATTCGATCCAATAATGTATGTGTTTGGGCTTTTGATGGTGCAAAATGAGACACCATTGGTGAGATAGATCTTTCTTTGGTTATTGGACCAGTTGAGTTTGTGATCACCTTTCAAGTAATAGATATGGATACTTCCTACAACCTACTTTTAGGAAGACCATGGATCCATATGGCCAGAGCCATACCTTCTACTTTGCATCAAGTAGTTAAGTTTGAACACGACAATCAGAAAATCATTGTACATGGAGAGGATGACCTTTCCATATATCGAGATCCTTCTGTACCCTGTATCAAAGCAAAAGGGGGTTGTGAATCTTCCATTTATCAGGACTTTGAAATTGTGACAGCTGATCAAGTCGTGGAAGGCACGCCAATTCCAAGGCCTCATCTCTCTTCTACTTCAATCATGGTGGCTAGCCAAATGCTACAAAATGGTTATGCAGCGGGAAAAGGATTAGGGGTTTCGCTGTAAGGAATTATAAACCCTGTAGATCCATGTGGTAGCCACAACACCTTTGGTTTAGGATTTAAGCCTACCGCAGCAGATAGAAAATGGGCAAAAGAGCAAAAAAAAAAAAGGCTTGGAAATTGACAAGTCCGGTTCCACACATTAGCCAATCCTTCACGAAAGCTCAAAAGGAAGAAAATCAATACCCATATGTTAACAAGGATGTGGATGAAATATGTCAAGGTCTCAAGGAAATGTTTTATGAAATAAACATGGTTCAGATGGGTGAAGGCCCCAGCCATGCAGATGTGCAGTTCGTCGGGCCAAATATTAAGCTCACTAACTGGGAAACCACTCCTCTCCCCTCAAGGAAGGAGTCTTGGTAATTTATTTTGTTGTTTCGTTTTTCTTTCTTTTGTATTTTGGACTATTCTCAGGTTTGTAGTCCACATAGTTTAGTTGCTCTGCTTTCATGTTAACCCTCCTATCCTTTCCGATTCAATGAAATGAAATTCAAGTTTTCTAGTAAATTTATCTTTTCTTCCCTCTTTTAATTTTTATTTTTCTTTATCTTATTTCAGTTATGTTAATACTGGCTTTGATAACATGGCATATATGCGGAGTTCACATTTAGATCCTAAAAAGTTGTCTAATCTCGAATCAGCAAACCAAACGGTAGATGAATACGATGAAGGTGAAACTGATAAGGAAGTCAAAAAAAGATTGGATCAATTTGAGGATAAGCCCAAACCTAATTTAAATGACATTGAGATAATAAATTTGGGAACTGGTGAGGAGGTTAGAGAAATAAAAATAAGTATTCATGCGGATCAGAATATCAGGAATGATATTGTTCAGATTTTGATCGAGTATAAGAATGTTTTTGCTTGGTCTTATGATGATACGCCGGGTCTAAGCATGGATTTGGTAATCCACAAACTGCCTACATACCCTGATTTTTCACCGGTCCAACAAAAGCAAAGAAAGTTTAAAACTGACATGAGCGATAAAATCAAAGAGAAAATCATGAAGCAATTGAATGCGAACGTGATCAGGGTCGCTCAGTACACCACATGGTTGGCTAATGTGGTGCCCGTACCGAAGAAAGATGGCAAAATCAGAGTTTATGTTGATTATAGAGATTTGAAGAAAGCAAGCCCTAAAGATAACTTTCCGCTACCCAATATTCATATCCTTGTTGATAATTGTGCTAAACATGAGATCCAATCTTTCGTGGATTGTTATGCCGGATATCACCAGATCTTGATGGATAAAACAGATGCAGAAAAAATTGCTTTCACTACCCCGTGGGGTACTTATTGCTACAGGGTCATGCCGTTTGGTTTAAAGAATGCGAGAGCTACGTACATGAGAGCTATGACCATTATTTTTCATGACATGATGCACAAGGAAGTAGAATTATATGTTGATGATGTCATTATCAAGTCCAAGACATGAGTCGATCATGTATATGACTTGAGGAAATTATTTGAAAGATTGCGAAAGTATAATCTTAAGCTCAATCCAGCCAAATGTGCATTTGGAGTTCCATCCGGAGAACTTTTGGGTTTCATAATTAGCCGCAGAGGCATTGAATTGGACCCTGCCACGGTAAAATCCATTCGAGAATTGCCGCCTCCGAAGAATAAAACTGAGGTCATGAGTTTTCTTGGAAGGCTGAATTATATAAGCAGATTCATCGCTCAGCTCAGCACTACATGTGAACCGATATTTAAGTTGCTAAAAAAGGATGCTTCTATCCAATGGACAGACTAATGTCAAGAATCATTCGATAAGATTAAAGAATATTTGGCAAATCCTCCAGTACTGGTCCCACCGAAACCTGGTAGGCCTTTATTTCTATACCTGTCAGTGACGGACAATTCTTTTGGTTGTGTTTTAGGACAACATGATATCACCGGCAAAAAGAAACAAGCAATCTATTATTTGAGCAAAAAGTTCACGAGTTACGAGGTAAAATATACTCTTTTAGAAAAGACATGTTGCGCCCTAACTTGGATTGCTTAGAAGTTAAAGCACTATCTTTCGTCCTACACAACCTACCTTATATCTCGAATGGATCCTTTAAAGTATATTTTTCAAAAACCTATGCCCACAGGCAGATTGGCGAAGTGGCAGATTTTACTTACAGAATTCGACATTGTGTATGTTACTCGTACCGCTATGAAAGCGCAAGCATTGGCCGATCATTTGGCAGAGAACCCAGTTGACAATGAGTATGAGCCTTTGCGAACTTACTTTCCTGATGAAGAGATAAATTCAATTGAGGAAGAAGTTCAAGATGATATGTATGCGTGGAAATTATATTTTGATGGGGCAGTCAATGTCAAAGGAGTAGGAATTGGGGCGGTTCTTGTCTCACCGACCGGGCATTATCATCCCGCCACAGCACGACTCCTTTTCTTTTGTACTAATAACACAGCAAAATATGAAGCTTGCATCATGGGGTTAAATATGGCAATAAATCTAGATGTGCACAAGCTAGTGGTGTTGGGAGATTCCGAATTACTCATTCGACAAATTCAAGGTGAATGGGAAACGAGAGATATCAAGCTCATTCCATATAGACAGTTCTTAGAGGACCTTAGCAAAAGGTTCAAGTCTATCGAGTTTAGATATATTCCCAGATCCCATAATGAGCTGGCTGATGCCCTGGCTACCCTAGCTTCCATGCTTCCATACCCAGGAAATACGCATCTCGACCCGTTAGAGATACAAATACGAGATCAACATGGTTATTGCAATATAATTGATATAGAACCAGGTAATAAACCTTGGTACTATGATATCAAATGCTTCCTAAAGTCAAAAGAATATCCAATACACGCCAATGCAGATAAAAAAAGGACTATTAGGAGACTCGTTAATGGTTTCTTCTTAAGTGGGGAGATTCTGTACAAACGAACCCCAGACTTGAACTTGTTGAGATGTGTTAATATTCAGGAAGCTGAAAGAATCATGAATGAGGTACATTCGGGGGTATGTGGTTCACATATGAATGGCTATGTTTTAGCGAAGAAGATTATGCGAGCAGGATATTATTGGTTAACTATGGAGCGAGATTGTTTTCTCTTTGTTCGCAAGTGTCATCAGTGTCAAATCCATGGTGATTTGATTCACTCACCACCTTCAGAGCTGCATCCTATGTCTGCTCCTTGGCCATTCGTTGCTTGGGGCATGGATGTAATCGGTCCAATAGAACCAAAAGCTTCTAATGGGCATCGATTAATACTGGTCGCTATTGACTATTTCACCAAATGGGTAGAAGCTGCTACTTTCAAATCAGTCACGAAGAAAATAGTAGTGGATTTTGTTAATTCGAACATCATATGTCGTTTTGGTATACCAAAATCCATTATCACAGACAATGCAACCAATCTCAATAGTCATCTAATGAAGGAGGTTTGTGAGCAATTCAAGATCGTGCATCATCATTCTACCCCTTACCGTCCTAAAGAAAATGGAGCCGTTGAAGCAACGAACAAGAATATTAAAAAGATTCTTAGGAAAATGGTCCAAGGATCTCGACAGTGGCATGAGAAATTACCGTTTGCTCTTTTATGATATCGTACAACTATCCGTACATCGACTGACACAACTCCTTATTTACTAGTCTATGGGACTGAAGCTGTGATACCCGCAAAAGTCGAAATTCCCTCGCTTCGAATCATTAGTGAAGTCGAACTTGACGATACTGAATGGGTCAAGTCTAGACTAGAACAATTATCGTTAATAGATGAAAAAAGGTTGACGGCAGTTTGCTTTGGCCAATTATACCAGCAGAGGATGGTGCGAGCTTACAATAAGAAGGTACGTCCTAGAAAATTTGAGGTCGGTCAACTTGTTGTAAAATGCATCCTTCCACATCAAGAAGAGGCTAAAGGAAAGTTTTCTCCAAACTGGCAAGGTCCATACATAGTTAAACAAGTATTATCAAATGGAGCTTTGCAACTTGCGGATCTGGACGGAAAAATGGCAGAAAAAGCTATCAATGCCGATTCAGTCAAAAGATATTATATTTGACACACTTGTGCTTAACATTCTCAAGTTAAGATGACGAAAGGTCATCATTCTACTTAACTAAATGTCGTTAATCCCTTGTCAGCCCTTCGAGTTTTATTTACCTTTCCTTGCTTACCCTCTTTGGAGCCGGAAAAAAAAAGAATAATGCGTATAGGATTGAACTACGTTCGACCTGATTCCTAAATGGATACGTAGGCAGCCCTATCTTAGGGTTCGGTCCGAAAAAAAAGGAGATATATATCCTATTGTCACTTTTATATGGCTCTCAAGTTGTAATTTATCCTAAAAATCCTTTTCCCTTTGTCCATTAAAGACCTTCCGATCAATTTTTGAGAATGTCAAGCCTTGTGTGCTGTATATATATATATATATAAAGGGGGGGAGGGGCTTGTAGGTGAAAACCCATGGAGGCACCACAAGATATCAAAAAAAAAAAAATCTTATTGGTGAAAATTCTCATGGGCGCCATAAGACAATGATGAACGAGACAACCGAAATTAGAGAGGTCAATTGAGAAAATCCTAGAAAGAATAACTTTAGTCAAACAAAGTTTATCATGACAGGACAAAGATCAAGAAGGATGATTTGATTTGATTGAAAGGTGCAGCCTAATTTGAGATTAGACAGTTTTGAAGGGTCAAATGTCTACTCCAAATTGCGTGTCATGCTTCATTGAAGTTAATACACACCTCCAAATAAGTTTTCTTCCTTTACTGTTAGAAATACCTTCTATTCAAACATAATTCTTTTATTCCTTCTTTTAATTTTTCCTTATTTCATTTTTACACGCTCTGTTTTTCTTATGCGTAAGTCTTGCACCAAATGCAAAATAAAGAAAAACGCGCAAAATTGACCATGGTTCCCAGTGAAATTGAGCAGAGATTATTGGGCGTACACCACCTTGACAAGGATAGGGAGCCAGTTAAGATAAGTGTTACGAGTGAAACATTTGAAAATGAAGAACAGAATCGTACTGAAACAAACAGAGATGCAACAAAATTTGAAAGACGAAGATTCAAGCTCGCCAACCAATTAGTTTAATCAACCGTATCAAGTTGGGGCAAGGATAAGGCAAACCTCCAAGGGATTCAAGGCCACAAACCAACTACCAATTTTAAAACTCACAATTATTTTTTGCTTGAATAGGGGCAAAGCAATCTTGTGAAGTTTAGTGAAAAAAAAAACAAGTATAGCAAAGTTAAGTTTTCTTAAATTTTCTCTTTTTGTTATACTTCTATAATTCTAAGTTCGTATCAATATAATTATAATAATAATAATAATAAAACCCCTCATATTCAAAACTGGGGCATTTTTTTTTTTTTTTTTCTAACAATAATAATAATAATAATAATAATAATAATAATAATAAATTCTAATCTTATTTCGTCTTCATAGGGCGCCATCCCCTAGTTGACATCTTAGGAAACACCATTTCCTAATTTTCTTAGCTCGTCTTCATAGGGCGTCATCCCCTAGTTGACATCTTATTCGTCTTCATAGGGCGCCATCCCCTAGTTGACATCTTAGGAAACACCATTTCCTAATTTTCTTATCTCGTCTTCATAGGGCGCTATCCCCTAGTTGACATCTTATCTCGTCTTCATAGGGCGCCATCCCCTAGTCGACATCTTATTTGTCTTTATAGGGCTCCATCCCCTAGTTGACATCTTATTCGTCTTCATAGGGCGTCATCCCCTAGTTGACATCTTAGGAAACACCATTTCCTAATTTTCTTATCTCGTCTTCATAGGGCGCTATCCCCTAGTTGACATCTTATCTCGTCTTCATAGGGCGCCATCCCCTAGTTGACATCTTAGGAAACACCATTTCCTAATTTTCTTATCTCGTCTTCATAGGGCGCTATCCCCTAGTTGACATCTTATCTCGTCTTCATAGGGCGCCATCCCCTAGTCGACATCTTTTTCGTCTTCATAGGGCGTCATCCCCTAGTTGATATCTTATCTCGTCTTCATAGGGCGCTATCCCCTAGTTGACATCTTAGGAAACACCATTTTCTAATTTTCTTATTTCGTCTTCATAGGGTGTCATCCCCTAGTTGACATCTTAGGAAACACCATTTCCAAATTTTTTCTTATTCGTCTTCATAGGGAGCCATCCCCTAGTTGACATTTTATTTCGTCTTCATAGGGAGCCATCCCCTAGTTGATATCTTATTCGTCTTCATAGGGCGCCATCCCCTAGTTGATATTTTAGGAAATAAACTTTTCTATTTTTTTTCTTTATGTCTTCATAAGGTATGACAATCCCTAGTCACATTTTTAGAAGCAAAAATCCTAATTTTTTTTCATGCATTCGCAAGGCATAACATAATTTAGTTGCATTATTGAGAACAAGAATCTTATTTTATTGCATACCTAGCTTTGATTTCTGTCATTTTTATTTACTTATTTTTAAATTATTGTGTAATTTTTCTAATAACTCACAAAATTTTCCTAGTGCAAACTAGGGCAGAGAAATTTTTGTTTGTTTTGTTTTCTTTTCTTTGATTGGTTGCAGGTTTTCTACAAAACACAGGTTTAATGCCGAGAATGGCATTCCATCTTTGATTGGAGTAGAGAAGAATGATTAGTTTGAAAATACAGAGTCAGCTTTGCATCTGTAGCGGCCCAACATCTCAAGAGTCATCTTCATATCTTTTGATCAAGAGAACAAGCATTCAATAATATTCTATGAACGATCTTTGGTAGAGTGTCAATGACTCAATCCAATTTTCAAGTTCAAGTCTCAAATCCTAATTTCAAGATCAAATTTTGAGATCAAGGTATCTACCAGAAGAAGGTGAGGCAATAACTGAGGATCCAAGAGGAAGATCTGAAACAAGAGAATCAAGACAAATAGAATAGATAGGATCTTGTACTTTTATTTCTAGTTTTATTTTTGATGTAATAAAAGGAGCAACGAACCGGAAACTCGACGGGACCTCAACTCGACTCTCCAACTCATCCATTCATTCCACTCTTACACCCACTTGAACTACACGTGACCTGATTCTCTTATAACCCGAGATATGTAGGATGCCCAAAGCCAGGGTTCGGTCACACCTCTTTCCTACTTATTTACGTATTACTTTTGAATAAATGATTGGGCCAAAAAATTAGTCATGTTCACTTCTTTGCTTGAAAATTCTCCATATTTCCAAGCAAAGAGGGGCATTCTGTGAACACCTAATTTTTGACCAAAACCTAATGTTTTACGTCATTTTTAGTGTTTAATATATATATGTATTTTATTTTTAGGTCTAAGTTAGATATTTCAATTTTATCTTCGTTTAACAAAGTTTGTGTTAAAAATTTTGAAAACTACAAAAATAGAGTCACATTTTTAAATAAGTTTTTATTTTTGTTGTTTATTTATATATTTTAGGAAAAAGGAAATTTTCTAAATTATATTGGTTTTCTTCTTTTAACTTTTAATAAATAATCTAATGATTGTAGTATTATCTTAATCATATTTCTAAGACTAGTTATTAACTTATTAGTTTTAAATAGATCTTAATCATTTTAATTTTATTTAAAATATTAATAATAATAATAAAAAAAAAGAAAAAGAAAAAAAAAGAAACCTAAAACTACCCAATATCCCCATAACCCACGTCTCTCCCACACCTCAATCCCACTCCCTCACAATCTGCTACTCCTTCAAACTCCCACGATACACAATCTGCACAACACTTCTTATATAACACAAAAAGCACACACAGAGGGGGGACACACACGGACAACAAGCCCAAAAGAAAAAATAAAAATAAAGAGAAAAGAAGGACAAGCAGTAAGGAAGAAAGGAACAAGACGCTTGATAAAAAATATACGATAGCAGAAGAGGAAAAGAAAGGAAGAGAGTTCGGGTTTGACTTTGGGGTCTTCGTCTTGAGTTTTCGGTGACGGCATTCCTATTCTTATTTTTGTTTAGTTCATCGCCCAGGTTATTATTTGACTCTACACTATTTATTTTATGAATTTTATTGCAAACCAAAGCATGAACAAAGTTGATTGGTTTCATGTATTATTCGACATGTAAAGTTATTATTTATGTGAACTTTTCGCTCTTTATATTTGGTAGTTTGTCTTCTATATTGAGTCAACGTTTATTAAATTAGACCATTCTTAGATATTAAGAGGAAATAACTTTAAAAGTCGATTAAGTTCGGATAAAAATAAGGGTTTCGTTGGTTTCTATTTTCCCTTGAAGCTTTAAGTTTGGGGTCTATTCTTAGCAAATTGGTCAAGAATTTTGAATAAGTCAATCGACAAGTAATCAAGTTTTGTGAATAAATAATTATCACTAAAAATGAAGAAATGGTTTATTCTTCCTTTTGGAAGTCCAAGTATTTTGCCACTGATTTTGTTGTATAAATATGATATTGATATTTTTATTTTTTTGCCATCACTTTTAATAATAAGTGTTTAAGTTAGTCTATTTGATGAAGCGTTTTCAAATGTGCTTACCATAGTAAGAAGCGTCTAGTAATAATTTTCGTTTCTTTGGTTTAAAACTTAGTTCTTTTAATATGTCAGGTTTTCCTCTTAAATGCTCATTATCCCCCTAACTACTTTGCTTAAAAAGAAATGAGAGATAGTAGATGATGAAATATATGATCTAAAAGGTTTTTTTAGGTGTTTTTTTTTTGTTAAAGTGTGAAAGTTTACCATCGTAATGTGCAAATTATACAAGATACACTTGATACTTTTAATTAAATTCCTCCCAAATTGTAAAATGGGTTCTCAAATTAATGTTAATAAAAATAAATTTGACAAAGATCTCATTAGTTCTTGCTCATTTTGTTCTAAGTTGATTGTTGGCATCTTGGGTTGTCTTAGAATAACAAGTTTTTGGTTTGAGTCATTTTAAATCATCAATTAAGTTACTGCATCTATAAATTCCCCCATTTTTATAAACAATTAATTCAGGGTGTTAAGTTACGTACTTATGTTCACATGACTTTGTTTAAATTGTTGAATGTTAAACATTTATTTTTATTTATATCATATTCATATTCTCTGGACCAAAATGTTTGATTTGTTGTAAATGTAAAAGAATTCAAAGATTCTTGGCATCGGAAGTTAATAAGTTGAGATGTTAATTCTGAACCGGACTTATTTAAGGCCTAAATGAGTATTAGTCAAGGTGACGATGATCGAGATGGATCACGGTTTTATTCAAGACCCGTTGTAATTGATAAAAGAAAAGAGAGGAAAAAATCACTATAAGGGAGCGAATTTGTAAAAGAATGAGTTAGTTCTTAACCTCAAGAAATTAAGATTTAACAAACAAGAGAAAGTTAATAATGAAGTTGGAAAGCCCTGCTACCGATCATTCATTATAATAAAATTTAACATACCATTTGAAGTCGATCTAATTGAGTTGGGTAGATTCTAAACATGATATGCGCTTATTTAAATTGAAAAAATGGAAACGATCCATAAATGTCTCAAAGGCGCGAGAAATATATCAAAACTTGTGGTATGACCGGAAAGTACTGCTACTGGCAAGCCACACATTAATATAATTAAATAATTTAAAATAAATTAAAAGAAGAAAATAAGTAACTTTTAGGCTAACAAATCCTTTATAACCAAAAGATTAATTCAAGCCAGACGTAAGTCATTAAAGCGACCGTGCTAGAACCACGGGACTCGAGGGGTGCCTAACACCTTCCTCTCGGTCAACAGAATTCCTTATCCGGATTTCTAGTTCGGAGACCAAGAGATAAAAATAAAGAGTCATTTCCTTCTGAATAGGGATTCAATAAGGTGACTTGGAACACCTAAATTCAATTCCAAGTGACGACTCTGTAAATAAAATAATCCCTTTTCAAAACGTCACTTTAATTGGAAAAACTCATTTTTTCTAAAACCAACTCCCTAGCGGGGTTGGATGCGGTGAAAAACAGGGGTGTGACAATCCCTTTTTCTACTTCTCTACTAAAAAATAAAAGAATTGCAAGGATTTTTGTTGAATTTAGATGCGTGTAAGTATATATGTATATTTTGGTTGTATGAAAAGGAGAAGCTATTAGAGAATTGACAAGTTATACCAATAAAAGAGTTTCTAAAGTTGTATTGAAAATATTAACTTTATGTATTAACTAATCAACTAAAAAAATATTTCCCATTCACTTGCGATAACAAGCGTAAAAAAAAGAGATTTATAATAAGTATGTCCAACATAAAATCAATCTTTTTTTATGAATCAATCAACAATATACGATCTTCTTTTCTTTTTCACCTTAAAGTTTTAATTTTTTTTATCCGATATTATGTCATTCTATACAAAATATGCGATTATGCTAACTAATTTAAAGCCAATTCTATAAATTTCATGCAATAGTTAATCTTTTCATATATATGTAATTTTGAATATCTTTTTTATTTTCTTTAGGATTTCTTTTACATATAAATAAATATATTTAGCAAGATTTATTTTTAATAATTTATAATTAGTTTAAAATATGTCAATATAATACAATTGAACTTTTTCAAATTTCGATTTATTATTTCAAATGAATAAGTTAGCATTGTTTAATGATTCTTCCATAAAAAATTCCGCATGTCAAATATCTATCAAATATCAAAGCATAGAATTGCTAATATAATCTAATATGTTTAAATTATGAATAACATAATAAAGAAAAATATGAATTATAATTTTTTTTAGAATTACATGATTGTCTTTTTGAATCGATTGATTAGATGTGGAGGGATTGGAGTGGATAGGGGTGGAGGGCGTGTTTGCGTGGGGGAGGGTAAAAAAAAGTTTTTATTTTATTTTTTCAAAATTTGGGGGGGGGGGGTAGAGGTAAAATTTTTATTTTTATTTTTCGTATTTCATTGAAAAATAATATGATAGTTGAATTTTTTTTAAGATAATATGATTTAACATGCTCAAACGAAATATTAAAATATAAAATGATTAAAAATAATATATTAATATTATCCGCGCATCGCGCGGGCACTTATACTAGTAGAATCGTAAAATCAAACCAAGTAAAAAAAAAAAATACTAGTTGTGTAAGACATCGTAATGTCATGTAATTAGTTGGGACTCACTTGAGTATCTAAGTATTTAAAACGTGTTAACGATTTTATGATACGATACTAGACTTGATTTGATAGTTGTCGCGGCATTACAATTATACGTCACAGCACAATAATGAGATAAAGTTTTAATCTGATCAGTATTATGATTGTGCATCATACTACACTCGATAGATAGTTAGATTTTTCTGATGCGACGTTAATGCAATGTATATATTGTCATTAAGACAGAGAGAATCACATAATATTTAAAGCACGTCAGCATAATGAAAACCTTAATTTGTTTGTTCAACATTTTGAAGAGCTTTTGAAGAGAAGAATGACCTAAAATTCCACCAAGTCACTTAAAGGAAGGATTCAATCATGATTATGCTAATTCTAGTTGGCTAATATAAGAATCTTCAATCATGTTTTAATATTCCTAGTGGCTTAACACTAAGCCTAAGTGGATGTTCATGAACTTTTATTTTGAATTTTCAGCATTTAGTTTCAGACTAAGATATTTTATGTTGATAATTACATTGTTCATAATTTTATATTAGACTTTACTCGACAAGCAGTTAGTGTCTCGTCGAGTATCAATCACATCCTATTCTAATTTGCTTGATGAACAATTAGTTGAGCCAAATTACCTTGCGCACTAAATCTTAAAAATTAATAGAAACAGAGTACATGCAGGAAGAAGCAAGAGAGAATTCAAAAAATATCTCATTGATCTGGAGTAATGAAAAAAATTTGAAGTCTATAAATGTATTTAGTATATTTATACTTAATAACTCTTAACTATCTATAAATTTGATTAGCTTGATCGTGCTATATTATTTTTTGAGCCTTATTTGCATTGGTCTTATCTTTCATTTAAAAATTCCACTTAAATAAAGCGTCATAAACAGATTAAATATTTCTAATCTGGGACATAAGCACTTCATGTTGTGGCCTACTTAAGCTTTTAGTAAACAAATTTACTGGCTGATCTTGAATAAGGATGTACTCCGTTTTAACAAGTTTCTTCTGAATTCTTTTTGTTATATAGCACAATCAACTTCAATATTGTATATTCATACTGACAATTGTAGTTGTACTCCTAATTTATTTTTGTAAATTCAGTTAACCAAGTTAGTTCAAAGACTATAATTATCATCTTTTCTATTCGATTTCTATTAAACTTCTTGAGATAGTATTTTATTTCTTTCTACATATGATTTTTTTTTTTTTCTATAAATGTTAATCATATTATTTTTAGCTAATTTAATGTCGTTGTTGTCCACAGGTGTATCAACTGCTCTTGCAGTACAGAAATATATTTCTGAGATCAATTCAAATGCATATTTTTTTGATACATCGCAATATCAGTTTCTAATCTAGGAAATTCAATTTCTAAAAAAACATTTTAGTTCTTTTAAGTTCTTCATTTTTAATGCTTTTTATAATACATTATTTTATCTCATTTATCAATTTTAAGTTGTTTTTAATTATAAACATGTCGTTTGTATATATCAGTGCAATAATAAATAATAATTTATTTTAAACTTCTCTTGATATACAATGAGTGGCCATACAAAATTTAAATGAAGTTGAATTTCAGTAAAGCTTCACCAACATGGGTTGTGGTGCGGTGGATGAGGCTGCTCCCTCTTTAACCAGAGGTCGAGGGTTCGACCCTGGATATGGAGAAAATTCTGTGGGAGCGCTGCCACCTTAATAGGCCCTGCAACGCTCGATCCGGATTAGTCGAGGCTCTTATGCAGACACCGAATGAGAAACAAAAAAAGAATTTCAGTAAAGCTTCAGCCAACTTAGCATTCTATTATCTTGATGCTTATTTCAAATCATATAAAGATTTTTTAAGCCGACGTACTTATCTCATTTTCTTTAATTTTGAAATTCTTATGATAAATTCATATATATTGAAACATATTATACATTCATTTGATGTATACGTCATTTTCTTATAATAACCATTACTAGGACAGTCCTAAAGTTACCATCTTGATTATTGAATTGAAAGTTTCTTGATAGTCTATTCCTTCTCGTTGACTATAACCCTTTGCAATTAGCCTGATGTTATATCTTCTATATTTTTATAGATTTTATACTTCATTTTGTATTTTTATTTGCATTCGATTAAATTCTTTTATGTCACTAATTGTATAATTTTTAAAACGTTATTTTATTTAGAGTATTTCATAACTTTAATCTACTTTTTATCTTTAATTGCTTCTTCATAAATAGCAAGTTCGATAATGCTAGACACAATTAAAATAAAAGCAATATAGTTAGGATGAAAGTGATCATATGATGAGTATTTTAACAATGCATATCAAATATCATTATTCATAGTTGAAAATATAAACTTTTTCATCCAACAGGATTAATGGTAGAGGAGGTTGAAGTTCAATTGGGGCTTCAACAACCGGTTCAATCTTCACTTTTATTGATAGATACATTTAAAAATGAAAAAATATATTTTAAAAATTTTACGTTTCTACCTATAAAAAAGTATTTAGTGCCTATATTATATAAAATGTAGCCTTTTTCAATTTTAAAATATTTCATATAAATTATACTTTTAAATCTAAAATGTAATTTGTCTATTTCTCGTATTATCTTTACAAAGCATAGACAGTACTAACTCTTAAATGTATAAAAATGATAATATTTTATTATTCAAAATTTTAAAGAGAGATAAAATATTAATTATTTGTGAAGGTCTATTAATAATGTAAACAACAACATGCATACAATATCTTTAAAATTTAATGAAAATATGATCTTGGAATATTATCACTCTGATAACTTTAAGGGTATACCTTTATTTCTCTCCGCCTTTATTTACTGTTGAGTAGTGCAGCGGCAAATTTTTTTTTGTGAATAATGTCTAAACTAGAGAACAATTTATAACATGTAGATTCAGAATTTTTTTTTTATTGTCTGTTCTAACTTCTAACTACTTTAATAGAAACATCACTATAATTTTTAACAAGCAACAAAAAAAAATTTAAATTTGTAAAAATACATCAGAAAATATTAATAAAAATATTCATATAACCTGATAAAATCATTTACAGCATTTAAAAATGATTTTGTCCATTCATAATAGCAGTTATGTATAGATCTCATACATTCATTTGAGCAAATTCAAAAGGTTTAGCAGTAGTAATACTTTGAGGAAAGGATAGCCTAATTTATTTTGCTAAATGATATACATTACATTTATTCAATATTTCTATAATATTAGGCTCTTTGCATGATAATACTATATAAAGAGTACTAGCTGAGACGTGTCCCATACTCCTGTTCTCTTATGTCATAGATTAAGACTTTTTTAGTTACTACATTCACATTTATTTGTTCACATTTAACTCTTTGAATTTTAGTAACAATTTCTGCAAAGTAGTAAAGACCTTTCTTTCTTTCTCTTTATTAATTTTTATTTATTTTTCAATAAAAAAGTTCTGAAACATATTAAAAATTAGAATAGAACTTGACTGAACAACTCATTTATCTAATTATTTTAAAATTAACTAAAAATGAATTTGAATTGAAAAATAAAGCAGACATTTTTGACAAGTAGGGTACTATAAGTACCTAACATATTAGCATAGTGAGAAGCGTTGTGGTTCTGTTTCATTATTTTAGCATTATGCTTATGTTTCATCATTTGATAGATATTAACATATTGAGAAATTTGTGACTCTCGATCTTTCATCCATTTTATATTGGGGGTATATGTTGAGTGCCTTATATCTAATTAATAATATTTGTGAAAGTGTAGTATTTGCTCATTTGATTGGGGTATTGATTGTTTTTAATATAAAGATATTATCTATGACAGTCTTGAATCACAACATTATGTGCAAGATGTCCTCCCACTTTCTTGTGTCTAAATATATTGTCAGGTTGATTTTTTTTTAGCTTTATAATTTTCAATTTGATTAACTCAAAATGATTCGGAGGATATCCTATTAACTTGTAGCAATCCATCTATCGTGTCACTTGAATTTGCACTGATCACAAAAGGCATTAGGATTATAGTTTGGATTATACTTTCTTTTGAACTTTGAATTTTCAATTTTGATTTAAATTGTCAATGCATTAGGTACACGAATACTTTGATTCTTATTTACCATTGTCCCTAGTAAACCAACTGAACTAGATACAATAGCTACAGTCTTTGATTCTTAACATTCGTAATTATTTCATAAGCTTAATTTATATTTGACACCTGATTAGTTAATTAATTAAACATTTAAGCTCATTATAAATTAGCAAAATTTTACCTTTAGAGACATATCACACACTTCGAATATTTCATAATTGTAGCTAGATGCGGAGGTTTTAGAACTAAACTCATCCCATAAATTGTTTGATTTTGTGTAATATACAGATATTGACTGAGCTTTTTGTGTACAAATAGCAATTTCTTAATGAATGTTAAAATATTCATATCCATCAACTTTCTTAAATCTTTACTTTTTGGCCTTCCCTTACATCTCCAATCCCATCTTGTGCATTCTTGACATACACTCCTCCTCCAATCAAATTACTTTTCATAGAGTTCATAACCAACAATATGACTATGATATTTCATTCGTTTTCGGTGATATCTTAGGTTATCAGGAACACATTTTTTTCGACAAGTTTCATCAATTAATATTAATATATTCCTTTTTAGTACTGTGATTTTAATGAACTTATTCCATACAATATAGTTTTCATTGCCTTTCAATTGAAAAGAAATTACAAAAGCTTTACTTACACTAGTAAATTGCAAATACTAAAGATAGTTGCAGTCCAGTGTTTATCCAGAATTATTGAGTCCTCTAATCACATTGCTCGTATTTTTTTTTTACTTCTAGAGCTGTTTTTCTTGAATCAGTACTTGGATTATCGCAAATTTCTTTCACAAGAACTTCACAATTTTGGGCAAAATTTTTATAGATCTTCTCGATTTCACCTTGATTGAGTTAAATTCTCGTAAGTTTCTATCGATTATTTTACAAATTGATTGATGTTGCAACTGAATTTAACAATTATTCCAACAATATTTTATGATTCGAATTTTGATACGAAGTATGATTGCGGGATTTATGATTTTAAATGTATCTCTATGTGAGACTGAATTTAATAATCGCTTTCTCATTTTGATCTGCAATGATTGAATTAAGAAATCTCCTTGATCAATCATCAATAATCGGCAATCGTACAGCGCTGATATGATGAATAAAATCACCATACACTCAAGATCATTAAGATTAAGAAAGAGGAAGAGAGAGAACATGCAAGAAAGAATGAGAGAGAATCTAAAAAAATCTCATTGATTTGAGCTAATGAAAAAACTTAAAAGTCTTACACATGTATGCTGTACACTTAGGTGTTGTTTGGTGTGAGGTGTTAAAACAAATAATCTCGGGATAAAATAATAATTTTGGGATAAAATTTTTAAAGTTGACAATATTCGGGATAACTTATTTCGGGACTAATAAATAGTACCGGGATAAGTTATCCACCCAATTGGTAGGATAACAATCCCACCATAATTTATCCTTGGGATAAATTTATAAAAGGACAAAAATACCCTCAAATTCTATGATTTTCATTTCACACACACACACACACACACATATATATATATATATATATATATATATATATATATTATTTATGAATATATTATACGTTAAATTTATTTAAATAATTATTATGTTTATATATATATTTTAATTTCTCTAGAAAATAACAAAAATGTCGACCATTGTTGAATTACATATTTTAAATTAAATAATTTTTTAATCACTTGAAAATTGATATTGTATATATCAATTAAAATGAATTTTAATAATCTATATTATATGAGTGATATGTGTTTAAATGAAGTGACATAAACAACAAATCCTCTTTTACTTTAACAAACTTAAGTTGAAATTTTTTATTTCAAACTAAATAAGATGTAGTAGGATTTATTTTTAAATACACACGGCATAATCATGGGAAGGCACACGCAAAAAAAATTAAAGCTAAATAAGATAAAATTTTATTTTTAAAATACACACGATATAATCATGAAAATGAACACACACAAAAAAATTAAGCTAAACAAGATGAAACTTTTATTTTTAAGAATGAATATTTAAAGCTTGAAAAGAAATATATATATATATATATATATATAGTTAAATAAGATGGAGGGTATTTTGGTAATTAATTAATTTATTTCAAGAAATTACACCATGCATATTACTTTGAATACAACAAACCAAACACTCAATAAAAAATAATCCAAGCATAACTAATCCCAGTATAACTGTAAGACCCCACAAATTTTTCTAGTCGTTAAAGCTTGAAAAGAGGTCCCAGACTTAGAATCTCCTAGCTAAGTATTCAAACTTAGTGCTAGTTCAACCTTCGAAAGTTCGCGTTCTTATTTCATCACCTTTACGTCCATAAACTTTTGATATTTAAGTTAATCCATGATCAGAAAAGTCAATAGGGCTTTCCGGATGAGTTTTGGATTTTTTGGACCTCGGTTAGACCACATTTGGAATCCCAAAACAGTGGACCAACGCGATCTTGGTGCGCTGCATTGCCTATCGCGTTGTTCAATATTGTAGCAGGAACTGCCAGTCAAAAGTACTGAGGCTTGGCGCGATCACGGTGCGATGCGTCGGTTATCGCGTCGGCACCCAGTTCCAGTCATTAAAATAGTCGCGACCCCAAGGTTATTTCAGTCTTTATTCCACTCTTATATAAGCCTATAACACGAGATTCAGCCGTTGTTTACCCACATATACTAATTTTCTCTCAATTTTCCTCAAGAATAAGTTTAGGATTTCCAATTGAAGATCCAAATTTAAGAAAATTTCACCGTCAATCTTCCTAAAATCAAGAACTAAGGTATGTCAGATGTTGATTCTTGGGTCCCTTCCACTCAAGAAGTTCAAGAACCTTTTTCAAATTATAAAGATTGAATATTTATGATTTTTCATGATTTATGTGAGTTGAAGTTCATGTTTATGTTATTGTTGAGGGGAAAAGACATCGTTTCCACCCCAAACTATATCCGAAAAGTTGAAGTCACACTTAAACTATACTAGTGACCTATTACACACCTAAATTATAAAAAAGTGAAACTATTTACACCCTGTCAGGCTACCACCACTTGCATGTGGTGTAGTGTTTTACACGCACTGCCACGTCAGTAAAAAGTATCACTTTTTTATAGTTAAGGTGTGTAATAGGTCACTTATATAGTTTAGGTGTGGAATTAACTTTTCGACTATAGTTTGGGGTGGAAACGATGCCTTTTTCCTTAATGTTTTTAGCCATTTACTTTTGTTATTTAATAGGCTGGACGTGCCTAAACTAAGTGTAACACACGCGCCTTAGAATGGGGGTCGCGGAGAGGTAATAATATCACTTTTATATAGTTAAGGTGTGTAATAGGTCACTTATATAATTTAGGTGTGGCTTAGACTTTTCTTGTATAGTATGGGGTGGAAATGATACCTTTTCCCTATTGTTGAGTTGTGATTCATGTTCTAGATTACAAGTTTCATGATTTAGTCCTAGTATGTGATGATTTGCATAATGTTCATGATAAACCCCTTTAAGTTGCAAGTTTATTGATGTAGCCATGTTAATTAGATGTATTGATTGTTGTATAACCAAAGTATGCTCCCCATATGTTTGATAAAATGCTTATGTGAAGGAAATAGTCATTATAGCGTGTTAGCATGAAATCCCTAATTATGTATAAGTTAATGCATGCCAAGTGTTTGTTGAAAGGCCTTAGTGAATGAATTATGATATGTTGCATGCACTCCCATTTACGTGCATTCCTTAATGAATGAATTATGAGACATTAGTATGTATCCCTATACGTCTACTTGTTTAAGACTTCCAAGTGCTTGAAGAGATACCTCCTTGATTTTATTGTGAATGATAGACTATTGTTATGCTATTCAAGAATTGTCATGCCTTATTTATTTATGTTATCGAGTTCTGGGGGTATTTAATACCCGACAATTTAGCTGATTGTCAAGAGCCAGTGTCAGTTTTCAAGATAATCTTAGTCGTGCCATGATCAGTAGAACTCAGTCTTTTACAGAACTTAGAGAGACTTAGCAATCTCAGTATCAGTCTATTCCAGTTCAATATTCAGTTCAGACCTCAGTAGTATTCAATCCAAAAACTCAGTAGCATTCAGTAAGATAACCGAATTCAGTAGTATTTTGTCAGTCAACGAAACTCAATGAGATCAGTTCAATTTAGTTAATCAGTACGATCAGTAACAGTTCAGTCAAGCCTAGTATGAACTAGGAAATCAATTCAGTGTCTTTTAGTTGGGAGTAGGATTCAGCATCGAGCGAGCCTAGGGATGGGGGCCACCTTTTAGATAGGACTAAGATCCCTAGAAGCAATTCCTAAGTTCCAGAACTACGTAACCAGCGTAGGCATGAAATGTCACCCGTTAGATAGGACTGACATATTCGGGGATCACCTGCTAGTACAAGACTGATCTCAGGGGTCATCCACTAGATTAGGACTGACTCTATAGCAGTTGTCTTTATCTGTGGCACGGTACTGACACCCCTCCATCTGGGGTTATATGTTGGACCTCACTAGTTCAGATTCGGGGCATGTCGGTTAGATGACTACCCCCCACAGTCTTAGTTTCAGATTCAGTCTTAGTAATAGAACTCAATGCAGTATTACTGAAATCAGGACTGTTAGATACAGTCACTCAGCTCAGTAAGGAACTTAGATAGTTCCATAAAATTTAGAGATAACCCGCTAGATAAGACTGATATCAAATACAGTCAATCATTTTCATCATCCAGATATTCATAGATCACCCGCTAGATAGGACTATTCTCAGGTACAATAAATCAGAATCAGTATCAGTAAATTCATCACTCGCTAGATAGGACTGATCTCAGATACAGTCAATTAGTATTAGAAAAACTTTGAGATCAATATCAGTAGACTCAGTTATTCAGTATCCCAGTGTTAGTAAACTCAAATATCAGTAAATTAGTATTTAGAATTCAGCATCAGTAAGCCCAATTATCAGTAATCCAGTTAGTTGAACTCAATATTCAGTGTTACTACGATTTCAGCTATAGTTTATGCATTCATGCGTGTAATTTCTCATTCAGTATACTCATGTTATTCAGTCAGCTATAGTTCATACATACGAGCCTTTGCATTTAGCTTTACCTCATCTAGCATACCAGTACATTCTCACGTACTGACACATACTTTCCTGCGCTATGGTGTTTTATGCCATAGGTTCAGAAGTACGAGCTCCAGAGCACCCTTAGTATTCCAGATTCAGCCAACAATAGTAGCTAGCAGTGAGTCCTCATCATTCGAGTATGGTTCTTATTTCACTTTATTGCATTAGATTCAATATTTTCAGTAAATGGAGTTAGTTGGGGGATTGTCCCATTCAACTCCTTATTCAGACAGTTAGAGGCTTTCAGACTAGAGTTTTTTAGACTAGATGTTCAGACAGTTAGTTGTATTAGTATTTAGTTTTCAGTTGTATTTCAGATATTTGAACCTTATGGCAAGTTTTCTGTATTTTTACAATGTATTCTTCAGTGCTCAGTTATAGATATCAGTTAAGGGTTAGCTTGAGGTCCTTTGGGATTATGAGCATCGTGTAGTGTCTGGGGTACCAGAATCGAGGCGTTACAAACTTGGTATCATAGCCTAAGGTTCAACAGTGTCCTAGGATGTCTGAAAGCCGCATCTAGTAGAGTCTTGTGCATGGGTGTGTTGTGCACCACATTTATGTACAAGAGGCTATAAGATATTTTAGGAACAATTTTCCTTCTTTCAGTATTCATGTCGTGCGAGTGAGTATGAGCTCAAGTTAAGACTCTCAGTCTAGTCCATTCTTTATTTTATTTATAGGATATGCCTCTTCACATACATAATGCCCGTAGAAATGATAACCAACCACCTCAGCCCATAGATCTTTCGAATAAGAATGTGTCACATGCAGAGTTTCGAGCAGCTTTTCAGGCGCTAGCCCAAGCTGTGACAACTAGTGTTCAGGGTAACCGTCTGGCTGCAGCCCAACCTTATCAAGATGGGGATTTAGCTGTAGCCAGGATAAAAAATTTCATGAGAATAAACCCGCCAGAATTCTTTAGGTCAATAGCAGGCGAGGAACCAAAGCTTTATCTTGAGGAGGTGAAGAAGATCACCCAAATTATGCATGTCTCTGTGGAGGAGAGTGTAGAGTTGGTATCCTATAGGTTGAAGGATGTTGCTCATGATTGGCTAGTGATGTGGAAGAAGAGTAGAGGAAAGAATGTATCTCCCATAACTTGGCAGATATTTCAGGATGTGTTCTTAGATAAGTTTTTCCCACTTGAGATGAGGGAAACTTTGGTAGAAGAGTTCATGAACCTTAGACAAGACTCTATATCAGTGAAGGAGTATTAGCTCAAGTTCAATCAGTTGTCTAAGTATGTTCTCGAGCAAATGGCTGACCCTAGATCTAGTGTGAGTAAGTTTGTGACCGGTGTATCTGGGTTGGTGTTTAAGGAGTGTAGGACTGCTATGCTCAATAGAGACATGGATCTTTCTAGACTAATGATGTACGCTCAGCAGATTGAGGCAGAAAAAGCTAAGGAGAGAGAGAGTGAATAAGAAAGCCAGAACAAGTAGTTTTAGTTTTTCTCAGCCAGGGTCACAGGGTGGTAAACGTTCTCAGTATAGTCAGAATTTTTCAGTCCCAGCTCTATCCTCAGTTAATGCACCAGTACCAAAGTTCAGGGATGGCAATCTTGACGGGGCTCCAAGCTCCAAAGCCCAGGGTAGTGTGAGAAGTGAGCGCACCTATCCGCTTTGTGAAGAATGTGGTAAGAACCACCTAGGTACATGTAGAGAAGGCAACGATGTATGTTTTAGTTGTGGTAAGACAGACCACAGGTTGTGAGAGTGTAGAGTTTTGGCTCAGAGGGGTAAAGATTTGTGTCAACAGGGAGCCACTTCCAATACCACTAGTGGTCAGCGTCAAAGCAGATTTTATGCACTCCAGATTTTCCATGATCAGGGAGGTTCCCCTAATATAGATTTGGGTACGTTATAAGTCCTTCATTTTCATGATATGCATTGTTAGATCCTTACTCCCATTTGAGCTTAAGTTTTCAGCATGAGTTAGTTAGTAAAGCCAAAAATTTATTTTAACAGTCAGGCAGTCAGATTCGTATAGTTTGTTTCCCATCTTTCCATTTAGTCATACTATTAGAAATCTCAAGAATGAAACTATTCCAAGATAGAAAGTCCCAGTAGTTGCAAGATTAGCTCAGTTCGTGTATCATGCATTATATTCAGATCTCGGATGTTAAGTCATGATCCAGTTCTTAAGTGCCTAGTGCATTGCCTCAGTTTTCCCAGTATCTCAGTAAAGTAAACATTCTTAGAGGGACATAGTGTCCCAAGAGGGAGATACTCTATAATTCCCTGATATTTTTATGTCCTTAAGCCCATTCGGTTGCATGTTCAGATGTTTCTTACAAAGTCAGTATCAGTTATCATTGTATATTTAGTCATGCATTTGAGAGTCAACTCAGTTAGGTATTCGTGCATTAGATATGCATGTTTATTAGAAGAAGCTCAGTTTATCAGTAATTTCAGTCATGCTTTCATGAGAATAGCACAATCAAGTATCCATGCATCAAATATGCATGTTTAGTATGAAATTTCAGTATATCAGTAGTTCCATCCATATAGTCATGTTTCAGATGTTCATATCCAGTAAGTAAGTTCAGTCTATCATAAATCTCATCTTAGTCGGTCCTATTGAGGACGAATGTTTCCAAGGGAGAGATATTGTAAGACCCCATAAATTTTTCTAGTCGTTAAAGCTTGAAAAGAGGTCCCAGATATAGAATCTCCTAGCTAAGTATTCAAACTTAGTGCTAGTTTAGCCTTCGAAAGTTCGTATTCTTATTTCATGACCTTTATGTCCATAAACTTTTGATATTTAAGTTAATCCATGTTCAGAAAGGTCAATAGGGGTTCCCGGATGAGTTTTGTTTTTCTCAGACCTTTATTAGACCACGTTTGGAATCCCAAAATAATGGACCAACGCGATCTTGGCGCGCTGCATCGCCTATCGCGTTGGTCAATATTGTTGCAGGAACTGCCAGTCTAAAGTACTGAGGCTTGGCGTGATCACGGTGTGACGCATCGGTTATCACGTCGATGCTATTGACGCGCCGCATCGACCAGCGTGTCGGCACCCAGTTCAAGTCTTTAAAACAGTTGCGACTCTAGGGTTATTTCAGTATTTTTCCCATTCTTATATAAGCCTATAACACGAGATTCAACCATTGTTTACCCACATGTACTAGTTTTCTCTCAATTTTCCTCAAGAATAAGTTTAGGGTTTCTAATTGAAGATCCAAATTCAAGAAAATTCCACTGTCAATCTTCCTAAAATCAAGAACTAAGGAATGTTAGATGTTGATTCTTGGGTCCCTTCCACCCAAGAAGTTCAAGAACCCTTTTCAAATTATAAAGATTAAATATTTATATTTTTTTAAGATTTATGTGAGTTGAAGTTCATGTTTATGTTATTGTTGAGTTGTGATTCACGTTCTAGATTACAAGTTTCATGATTTAGTCCTAGTATGTGATGATTTGCATAATGTTCATGATAAACCCCTTTAAGTTGCAAGTTTATTGATGTAGCCACGTTAATTAGATGTATTGATTGTTGTATAACCAAAGTATGCTCCCCATATGCTTGATAAAATGCTTATGTGAAGGAAATAGAGTCATTATAACGTGTTAGCATGAAATCCCTAATTATGTATAAGTTAATGCATGCCAAGTGTTTGTTGAAAGGCCTTAGTGAATGAATTATGATATGTTGCATGCACTCCCATTTACGTGCATTCCTTAATGAATGAATTATGAGACATTAGTATGCATCCTTATACGTCTACTTGTTTAAGACTTCCAAGTGCTTGAAGATATGCCTCCTTGATTTTATTGTGAATGATAGACTATTGTTATGCTATTCAAGAATTGCCATGCCTTATTTATTTATGTTATCGAGTTCTGGGGGTATTTAATACCCGACAATTTAGCTGATTGTCAAGAGCCAGTGTCAGTTTTCAAGATAATCTTAGTCGTGCCATGATCAGTAGAACTCAGTCTTTTACAGAACTTAGAGAGACTCAGCAATCTCAGTATCAGTCTATTCCAGTTCAATATTCAGTTCAGACCTCAGTAGTATTCAAGTATTCAATCTAGAAACTCAGTAGCATTCAGTAAGATAACAAGATTCAGTAGTATTCTGTCAGTCAACTGAACTCAGTAAGATCAGTTCAGCTTAGTTAATCAGTATGATCAGTAACAGTTCAGTCAAGTTTAGTATAAACTAGGAAATCAGTTCAGTGTCTTTCAGTTGGGAGTAGGATTGAGCACCGAGTGAGCCTAGGAATGGGGGCTCACCCTCTAGATAGGACTGAGATCACTATAAGCAATCCCTAAGTTACAGAACTATGTAGCCAGCGTAGGCCTAAGATGTCACCCATTAGATAGGACTTACATACTCGGAGATCACCCGCTAGTATAGGACTGATCTCAGGGGTCACCCGCTAGATTAAGACTGACTTTATAGCAGTTGTCTTTACCCGTGGCACGGTACTGACACCCTTCTAGCTGGGGTTATAGGTTTGACCCCACTAGTTCAGATTTGGGGCATGTCGGTTAGATGACTACCTTCCACAGTCTCAATTTCAGATTCAGTCTTAGTAATATAACTCAGTGCAGTATTACAGAAATCAAGACTGTTAGATACAATCACTCAGCTCAGTAAGGAACTTTGATAGTTCCATAGAATTTAGAGATCACCCGCTAGATAGGACTGATCTCAAATACAGTCAGTCATTTTCATCATCCAGAGGTTCAGAGATCACCCGCTAGATAGGACTATTCTCAGGTACAATCAATCAGAATCAGTATTAGTAGATTCAAAAATCACCCGCTAGATAGGACTGATCTCAGATACAGTCAATTAGTATTAGAAAAACTCTGACACCAATATCAGTAGACTTAGTTATTTAGTATCCCAGTGTTAATAAACTCAAATGTTAGTAAATTAGTATTTAGAATTCAGCATCAGTAAACCCAGTTATCAGTAATCCAGTTAGTTGAACTCAGTATTCAGTGTTACTATGATTTTAGTTATAGTTTATGCATTCATGTATGTAATTCCTCATTCAGTATACTCATGTTATTCAGTCAGCTATAGTTCATGCATACGAGCCTTTGCATTTAGCTTTACCTCATCTAGAATACCAGTACATTCTCACGTACTAACACATACTTTCCTGCGCTATGGTGTTTTATACCATAGGTTCAGAAGTACGAGCTCCAGAGCACCCTTAGTAGTCCAGATTCAGCCAACAATAGTAGCTAGCAGTGAGTCCTCATCATTCGGGCATGGTTCTTATTTCACTTTATTGCATTAGATTCAATATTTTCAGTAAATGAAGTTAGTTGGGGGATTGTCCCATTCAACTCCTTATTCAGACAGTTAGAGGCTTTCAGACTAGAGTTTTTTAGACTAGATGTTCAGACAGTTAGTTGTATTAGTATTTAGTTTTCAGTTGTATTTCAGATGTTTGAACCTTATGGCAAGTTTTTCGTCAGTTTTCTGCATTTTTATAGTATATTATTCAGTGCTCAGTTACAGATATCAGTCAAGGGTTTGCTTGTGGTCCTTCGGGATTTTGAGCACTGTGTAGCGTCCGGGGTACCAGACTTGTGGCGTTACAATAACTTATCCCAGCATAACTAATTCCATTATAACTACATTCCCAACCAAACGACCCCTTATACTTAACTAACTCTAACTAACTAGCTTAGAGTACACACACTCTTTAAGACTTAAGTAGCTTAATTGGGATATATCAGGTTCTTATTGTTTGCATTGGACCTTATCTTTCATTTAACAATTATGTATGCTATTTTTGACATAATATCAATCATCAAAATATGTGACAAATTTAAGGATAGATTGGAGATATGGAGACAAACCTAGAGGCTAAAGATTTTAGGCTTACTAGGATTAAATCATTATACATAAAAGTAAGTTCAATGTTGCATAAATAGAAGTGGAAGAAAAAATGAGGATTGATACACAAACTATCTACAAGAGAGAAAACTTCAGGTATCTTAGGTCTATTATCCAGGAAAATAGAGAAATCGATAAAATATTGTACATCATATTGGAGAGCGATGGATGAAATGCCGAGTCACATAAGGTTTGTCCTATCAGAAAAAATGTGTTTTAAGACTTAAAGGTAAACAGAGTCTGTAACGATCAAATTTTTGATAAAATTTGTGAATTATGTGTTTCTGTCTGATTTGACTATTTTATCCTTCTCCGTAGTTGCATTATGATATTTCTGAGGTGTGGAGGTGATTGACATGATTCCTGATGTATTTTGGTACCATTTATGCGATATTATAATTTTTTGTGGCTTCGAGAGCCTTATTTTTGGATTTATATGGATATCTTTCGATCTGTGCAATGATGGCTGAACGGACTGCGTCAGTAATTTTAGAATATCAATTTTAGGCTATGTATACCTTTGGTTCGGGGGTCTACTCAGATAAAAAATTCGACTGCGCTAACAACTTTAGAATTTTGATTTTAGGGTGGTAACATGTTTGGTATAATTTTATGGCTTTTAAATATCATTTCGAGCCTCGATTTGAAAAATTGTGATTTCGAGTGTCAGAGGTCAACTATGTGAAAATGACATTTTTTCAAAAATTAGAATTCGCCAACGCATTTGGAACGTCGGATTTTGTGTGATTGCATAGTTCGTTTGCATATATTGGACCCCGAATAAATTTTGGACTCCCGTCGAAGTCCGAGTTGGACTTAAAAAAATAGCTTTTTCTATAGCTAGTGCAGAAAAATTTGCATAATGAAAATAACTTTTTGGGCCATTTTGTTCATTTTTCATCTTGTCTCTTGAGAGTTAAATCCTAAAATAGTGTGAAAGCTTAAAAGTGAAGCTTGTGAGAGCTTGGGATACCTATTTTTTTTATTCTATTATGGATTTAACGTAAGAATTCACCCTTTTCTTAGTAATTTCTTAAAATCCCAAAAATCTTAGGGCTTGATTTTAAACTCAGTTTCACTCCTTTTTATGTGAATAATATTTTAATCTTATAATTACTAATTTTTCATCAATTTAATCTTTAACACAACTTCAATTCTTGATTTTAATTCAGATTTCAAAGATTTACCTGGTAAAGCATAATTTTTTTTTTTTTATTTGAACCTCATTTTTTACTCGATTTGACTTGAATTTTTACCTGTAGGTTCCTAAAAATATGAAAAATATGTTTTTAAAGTATAGATATGATTTTGCCCTTCTTTTTTAAAAATATGTTTCGGGGGTTCGTTTTGACTCCGAACCTAAAGTAGTCAATATGAATGTCGTTGGTTTTATTTTGACGCGTAGATTCTATATTTGATATTTTTAGTGAAGTTCAGAATCGTTCGTGAAAATTAAGGTCGTCGATTCAAAGTGTAGCGGATCAATTTCGGTATTCGAGGTAGGTTATCGCGTAACTCTTTCAGACTGGGCTAGGTAGAAAATGATGGTACAACATGCATGTTAAGGGTGAGAACTAATCATGAAAAATGTCTATCTATGTGTTGTGCCCGTGTGGAGGCCTATATATGATGTAATTATTGAAATAGAGATATTATGTGATATATACGACTGCGTGGGGTCCTATATGGTGTTGATAGTCTTGAATGCATGTGAATAATTGTATTGTATTATTGCAAATTCCTATTGGTGTATTGTGATATATATACACACACATACACATAAATACACACACACACACACACTTTTTTGGCATATAAAACATGTGGAAATTCATGGATGAACGAAAATAATAAGTGGATATTGACTCACATGGTTATGAAAATGTATCATTGTATTTGGTTATAGAAATATATCATGTGGTTGGTTGTGAAAAATACTCAGTGTGATTGATTGTCAGCATTGCATCCTCATATCATACTCATTTATGAAACAAATGGTACCACTATGGCAACACCTGGGAAACATTGGCAACACTTTTTTATGACAAAAATTGTTACATCATATAAAACCCTTTCCGAGGGATGTGTCGGGAAGAAAATATGAATATGGATATATGGATTGTATATGAATTGACGAACCTTCATGGGTCCCACGTCGGGAGGCTTGCCTTCGTGGGTATATACAGAGGTTGTGCGACGATCTCATGCATCATCATTATCATATACATTGCACTTGCTTTATTGTGTTTGTGTTGTGACTTGTATTTTCCATATTAACTTGTATTTATCTAATTGTTCTATCTTCCTTAATTGCACTTGATAATCTTATATATACTTGGTTTTCTATTGTCCTTCTTATATGCGAGATGGTGTATACTTGTGTCCCTATTCGGTGTGTTCTTATATAATATGTGGATATTGTAGAACTGTTAGTGCAAGCGGTGTGGGCTACCATTGCGGGATATTTTCTGATTGCAGGTCACATGCTCTTTTTGTGTATTTTGTATGCTTTATTTTCTACTCTGCTCGGTCGACCTGTGATACCTACTGAGTACAAGTGGACCGTACTCACTCCTACTTCACCTTTTTGGTGCAAATTCAGATTCGAATGGACCTCAGATTGGTTGATTTTGGGCGCCTTCAGTTTAATCAAGATAACGATTGGACATTCATACGTTCGGAGTTCACATCTACCTTTTTGTACTAGTTATGTCTTTATTAGTATTCAGGAGCAATTATGATTTATTATGGTTATTGTTTGATGTATTTGACTCTTGGATTGTACTAGTAGTTCTTACATTATTCACATTTGTTTGAGGAATGTATGATTTTGAATATGTTTTTTCCACATTGTTATAATTATTTGTATGATTCGGCTTCGCTCTCGGAGCCTTACCTTGGACATTTATGTCCTTTTCCTTTTTTGTATCAGTTTGGGTGATAGGCTTGCTTGTCAAGGTACTCCGCGATAAGTGTCATCATGACCCTTATTTTTGGGTCGTGGCAGAGTCCCTGTTAGATCAACTATGTTGCACATGGTAGAATGCAATCTAGTTAAGAACTTGCACATTTCCAAGGAAATGTAGCAGAAATAAGAATGCTTAGATGGATGCACAAGTATATTAGAAGAGACAAGATTAAGAAATAAGATGTACAAGATAAGGTGAGAGTAGCCTCCACGGTGAACATGATGCATAAAGCGAAACTGAGATGGTTTGAGCATGTGAAGAAGAGGAATATAGGTGCCTCAGTGAAGAGGTGGGAGAAGTTGGCGGTGGTAGGTTTGAGGAGAGGTAGCGGTAGATTGGAGAAGAACTGGAAAGAGGTGAGACACATGACACATCTTTAGTTCATTGAGGATAATAATCCTAGATAGGAGAACATATAGGTCAAGGATTAGGGGTAGATGATTAATGGGTAGTCGAACATTTTTTCTTTTTATAGTGATAGACAGTATGTGTTAAGAATGTGTATTAAGACTTAACGGTAAACAGAGTCACTGCTAGATCGACTATGTTGTACAGGGTGGAGTGTTATCTAGTTAAGAACTCACACATACAGAAGAGAAAGTGACAAAAATGAGGATGCTTAGATGGATGTTCAAGCATACTAGAAGAGACAAAGTTAAGAAAGAATTAAGATGTACAGGACAAGGTGGGAGTAACCTCCACGGTGAACAAGATGCGGAGAGTGAGACTGAGATGGTTTAAACACATGAAGAGGAGGAGCACAGGTGCCCAGTGAAAAGGTGCGAGAAGTTGGTGGTGGTAGGTTTGAGGAGAGGTAGCGGTAGATTGGAGAAGAAATAGAAAGAAGTGATACGAAAGGACATGAAACATCTTTAGTTCATTGAGGATAATGACCCTAAATAGGAAAATATATAGGTTAAGGATTAGATGTAGACGATTAGTGGGTAATCGCATATTTTTTCTTTTCGTAGCGATAGACAGTATGTTCTAGTCTGGAGCATCTATCCGTTCCTTTACCAGGATTTGTACTATCATGCTAGTATCATATCATTCCTCAATATTATTATTACTGTTGCTTTTAATTAATTATTTTTAATATTTCTACTGCCAGTATTTTTCTTTTTTCTCTCTTCAATATTATTTTCATCATTAACTTTTTACTTTTGCACTTCTTTCGAAACAATATATTAAAAAATAATCTTCTACAGCTAAGAATCTATTAAAAATAACTTAAATATAAAGTAAAATTTGCGTACACTCACTCTCTTCATGTCTTACTTGTGGGAAGATGATATTGGGTATGTTGTTGTTTTTGATGTTAATGAAACCTCTACGTTTTTATCAAAAAACATTTTCTTTAAAAGAAAATTTGTTTGAGAAAAACGCAATTATTTTTTTTTTTGACCTTTTTTTTTTTTGAAAAAAAGTATGTTATGGTACCGGTGTCAACAATTCTCTTGTCGGAGTTACTTTGGGGTCGTTCTTGGCCTTGAAATATTAAATAAATTTATTAAATTGGTTCATTATTTCAATTTTAAGTTTGAAATATAAAATTTAAAGTTTCGAAATTAGGTTTAGGAGTTTCTCTAGTACTTTCAAGTTTCACTTACAAACTTGAACTGTATTTTCATGTCCATATATAAACTATTTTAGGAGTTTCTCTAGTACTCCTACTTTCAAGTTTCACTTACAAACTTGAACTATATTTTCATATCCATATATAAACTTATTTTCGTTGTTTCAATTTCTAAATACATTTTCTTAACCTAACTTCAAGTAACATATTTTTTCTTTACAAAATCTTAACCAAATCATGTCCAAGCTCCTATTACTCGCTATGTACTCCTATCGCTTATCCAATTTTAAAACCGTTAAATTAATAACAACAAATAACAATAACATATTCAATGTACTTTCTCAAGTAGAATCTCGGAAGAGTGGAGTACATACAATCTTATCTCCTACCTTGTGGAGATAGAGTGATTGGTTTCGATAGGCTAATAATTATTAAGTAGTAGTTTTTTTAGCTAGTCAAAATTTTTAATACTTGTTTGTTTAGCACTTTGAAGAGTGAATTGAAATTAAATTAAAACAAAATGCAAACAAAAAGTCGGATTATCTATCAATAATTGGTAGGAATAGTAATTTTACCTACTTTTATATATAAATAGAAAGACTATAATAGAGTTGAAAGGTTTATTCAAATTGAAAAAATAAATGAATGATGAATATATGTTTGATTAATGATTTGATAGTAGGGTCACATAGCTGATGATTAATACGTTTGCAAGCACATGGGGTGATTATAAATTAAAGAGGTGATTAAGGAATACGATTTTGTTAATATGTTAGGGGTTGAATATTGCTTAAGATTAATCAAGGACTAATGACAAGGAAAGACACCTACCTCACACTTTACTCGATTGATTTTTCAGATTATAACTTCAAGTTGTGGAAACAGACTCTCTCGCTGAAATGTAAGGTAGAGCTGCATTCAATAGATCCTTGTAGTTCAAGATTCCGTTCATAACAGAAGTTTTAATGCATATCCAGATCTCGAGATCCTTGTAGTTCAAGACTCTGCTCATAACAGAAGTTTTAGTGCATATCAAGCTGCCCTTTCACTTGTTGTCCGGTATTTGTATTGACCCCCCTAATTAATTCGGATTTACTTAATGCAAGATTCATTTAAGGAGAAAGCGCCTTCTAATAAGATTTTTGTTTTTATATCTAAAGCTCAAACTGAAAACCTTTAATTAAAAGTGAAAGAATCCTATCCAGTTACCACAACTCTTAGGGATTGTCTGATATGTGGATGTGATACAGCATTATCTCTAGATATTAGTTATCCTACCATATATATATAAGATAACTTATTCGATCATTATAACACAAATAGTGTAGTAAATAATCTCATGATTACCTAATACCACTAACCAAATACAGCATAAGATAATCCTATATTTTGTTCTGAAATTGTTATCCTTTACCTCTCATACCAAACGAGTCCCAAAAATAGGTACCTAACGCCCTCCAATCATAAAAGCTTTTATGTTAGCAAAATCATCTATCTTGACAGGAGAACATATAATTTTTGAGAATATAATTTGAGCAAAGTCTTTGTAGTCCTTTCAACAAACACAAAGTGTGCTATACATTGTAGAAACTTGCTGTTAACAGCAAAATTAGTACACCTTGCACAGAGGAATATTATTGCTTCACCAAAACCACTACTTTTTTATTTTTATTTTTTTGGAGTTTTGTGTTTTTATGTTTTTAATAAATCACCAGTTTATGAAGGCACATCTACATGAGTTGTTCTGTCATTACATTATTGTATTTGGTTTTGGTTGATCAAATGGAAAGACAAGTCACCAGTCACCACAATTATTAAATCATCACTGGTTGCGGAGCCAAGATTTCACTAACGGAATTCAAGATCTAAAGAAGCAAACACATAAAGTAATTGAAGGGATTCAACATCTACTATATATATATACATAAAAATTATTTTAACTATGTATAAACACTAAATAGTATAATTTTCGCTGAAAAAAGTTCGGATGAACCCTGACTATAAGCTGGCTCCGCCCCTAAGCATCACTCTACCCTATTTCATTTTATTTCTTATGGTCACGACAATAATTATACCTCAATCTCAAGAAAATTCTCTACTCGATTATATGAATTTTCACTAATTATTTTGCTCAATTTAATCTTATCATAATTCTATTCTTGTATGGTTGCAAAGCATATAGCGTATAGTAATTAACAAGGATTCCAGAAGACCGTTATATGATGACTTACTCCTCTCTAACAGAGTAACAGTTAACCAAATTTAATCCCCATTAACGATATGTGTCTAAGTTAGAAATTTCGTTAAAATTATTCAAGATTTAAATAATATATACATATAAAAGTTATTTTTGACCTGATCTATACACTATTTTTTTGATTTTATATGTTTATTACAACTCTTTGATAAAGAATGTACAATTAACCATTCTTTTATGTAGGTGAATATGCCTCTAATTAAACACCAGTGGTAAATAAGATACGCATCTAAGCAAAGTAAAAGAAACAAAGAAATTTACATGAACATATAGTTTTTTGTTTTAATTTCGCACCTGATATTCGATATTTGTATTAAAATTCTAATTAATTTTGAATTCGCATGAACCATAACTAAGATTTATTTAAGGGAAAGAGAAAACTACATAAAACAGAACATTATATAGTGATAAATAAATTTTATTCATCCTATCACAAGCCACATTGATGAAGATCTTCATGATTCATGTGTCCTATTATTATCATCACCTTAAACTAGGAATTTTCAAATAAGATGACGTGTAGCTTTAACGTTTGAGTGGAGAATTCTGTAGTATTACTCCTATTACATTAATGGCTCATCTGTCATCTTGAAAACGATCTTGATTTTAGCCATTCACATAATATTTTCAGATTTTTCATTGATTTGCTAATTTTCTATTATCATACGTCGAGTGACAAAATAAAAATAGGGAAAATCTTAATTATATACAAAAAAAAAAAAGAAGAAGGTTTACGATAAAAATAGTTAAGTATTTATTTACAACAAAAATAGCTATTAGGTCATTATTATTTTCCTTTTCCTTTTCTTTTTGTAGCAGCTTTTTTTTTTTTTTAAAAGGAAACTTTTTTGCTGCATTTTTCTTTACTATTTTAATCGCACGTGCCTCGTACGTATAACATTTGATTATTCAAAATTAGACGATTTTGTCTATTGCAATTTTTTTTAATAAAGTGCAAAAAATTTAAATCACTTCTCAAAGATACTTCACATTTATAATAATGTAAACATAACATATATTTTATTGTAAACACATATATATTTTACCATCAGAAGTTTCAAGTGGTTAATGGATCGTCACTTTTGCGTTTGTCATGTAGTACCTCTTTTTCTTGCTGCTAGAGGCTAAGAGAGATGAATCGATTTGAACCATATTTGTAGTACAATTATTTTATGTTAGGGTATGTGAAGTTTTGATGATGGATATATGAATGAAACATGTTGAGCAAGCTGTTCCACACAAGTGAACAAGTTACAGGCAAGACTACTGATAAGATGACACTGCGTAAAAATAGGAGTGGATAAGTAACATGCTCTTAACACTTATCACATTAGCTGAAGTAGATGCAAAGGAGAGGATAAGTGCAGTATCTAGAAGTTGAGTTGATCATGAAGTCCTGCAAAGACTATGAGATAGAAAAGAAGAGTCCTATTCAAGCAAGGAGAGAGAGATGGAAACAAAGAGGGAGTGAAACTACTTGGGAGTCCTATTGAAGATAGAAGAGTACATCAACTAAAGTACTCCATCAAAAGTTGACTTAAATACAACAAACAACATTCAAGTGTTTCACTCATGCACTAAAAAGATAGTCAACAATCAGCAAATCAGTTCAACAACTTGAAGAAGCTAGTGGAGCAACCTGGTCCTTTACTTAGAGTCATAGATTTTGTGTAATAGGTTGGTCATTGAGTCATATTGAGTTGTAATCTCTAGTCTCAGTGAAGTATAAACTGAGTTAGGATTAACGTCTTTAAGTTGGGGAACTCGAAGACTTGGGAACACTTATCTTGGGAAGATTAGTGTTTTGTAGAAGTAGGAGTTAGAAGTTTTAATTTCTAGTTTACAAGAAGTCTTGTAATTTGTTGATTGTTGAGTCTTAAGAGTTATATTGAAGTTGGGGTTAAATCCTGTGGAGGTATAGGTCGTGGTTTTTTATACTTTTCTTGAGTCGGGTATTTTCCACGTAAAAATACTGTGTTCAAGTTTTACTTCAGTGAACCACGTTAGTTTATATGTTCCATAGATAGGCAACTAAGAAGAGTAAACATAAAGAAACTCCGAATAAAGAGCTTATCGTACATAATGCTGCGGAATCTTCATTAGTAGCTGAAGTGAAAGAGAAGCAATATGCAGATCCTATTTTATTACAGCTTAAGGAGAACGTTCAGAGTGGTGCGACCAAGGCATTTGAGCTTACGCGAGAAGGAGTACTTCAGTGCCAAAACCGATTGTGTGTGCCGGATGTAGACGGGCTAAGAAAGAAGATTATGACAGAGGCACATTTTTCAAGGTATTCCATTCATCCAGGATCAACCAAAATGTATCAAGATTTGAAAGATATGTATTGGTGGAATGACATGAAAAGGAACATCGCAGAATTTGTAGCTGAATGTCCAAATTGCCAACGAGTTAAAGTGGAACATCAAAAGCCCGGAGGCTATATGCAATGCATAGATCTTCCAATTTGGAAGTGGGACATGGTCAACATGGATTTTGTTACAGGTTTGCCTCGTACAGCTCGGAAATTTGATTCTATATGGGTGATTGTGGATAGGCTTACTAAATCCGCACATTTCTTACCCGTTAAGACCACTTACACAGTTGAAGAATATTCGAAGCTGTATGTTAAGGAAATAGTCCGATTACATGGAGTGCCAACTTCTATTATATCGGATCGGGGAACTCAATTTACCGTAAACTTTTGGAAGTCTTTCCAACGGAGTTTGGGAACACAAGTGAATCTGAGTACAGCTTTTCACCCTCAAACGGATGGACAAGCAGAGCGCACCATTCAAACACTTGAAGATATGCTACGAGCATGTGTTATAGATTTTAAAGGCAGCTGGGATGATCATTTACCTCTTATTGAGTTTGCCTACAATAATAGCTATCATTCAAGTATCAAAATGGCACCATATGAAGCTTTATATGGGAGGAAGTGTAGATCACCAATAGGATGGTTCGAAGCGGGTGAAACTCTTATGTTCGGACCGGCTTGTGTATCAAGCCATAGAAAAAGTCAAGGTGATTCAGCAACGGTTGAAAACATCCCAAAGTCGACACAAGTCATATGCGGATAGTAGAAGAAGAGGGCTAGAATTTTTGTTAGGCGATTGGGTATTTTTGAAGGTATCGCCAATGAAAGGGGTGATGAGATTTGGCAAGAAAGGAAAGTTGAGTCCACGATATATAGGCCCGTATAAGATTATTCGAAGATGTGGGCAAGTTGCTTATGAATTAGAGCTACCCCAGGAACTCTCATCAGTGCATCCAGTATTTCATGTATCGATGCTTCGAAAGTGCATCGGAGATCCGTCCCTTATTACTTTTACTGAAGATGTGCAAGTAACAGAAGATCTTACCTATGAGGAGATGCCTATTGCTATATTAGATCGTCAAGTTAAGAAGATGAGAAATAAAGAAGTAGCATCGGTGAAAGTACTTTGGAGAAATCAACAAAGGGAAGAGATTACATGGGAAGCTGAGGAAGCAATGAAATCTAAGTACCCTCATTTGTTCAAAGATGAAGAGGAAGTTCAAGAAACGGAGTTAGAACATTAACAAGTAAGTTTTTGTTTATATATGCATAGTATTTATGTGATGATGTGAATGTTAATGGTGGACTTGAACTTGTTTTGGTTGAATAACTACGCTAACATTCGAGGACGAATGTCCTAAAGGGGGGAAGGATGTAACACCCCGTATTTAAGTACATGTATTGGCGTATTCAAGTACGTGATTGGTCTTATTTATATGGAATTAATTTTTTATTTTATTTATACCGGAATTTGCCCGTCGATGGTTCCATACGAAGGTTATTGAATAAGCCTTCCAACGATATAAAGATTTCCAAAAACGAATAAGTTTCGGATATAATCGAGCACATTCGAAACTATAAAACGGTGGCCGGGATATGGTGAATAGTAAATGTGCAGGAAAATTTCCTGCACACAAACTACTGAGGCCTGCCAGTTTTTTTGGGTCGACTTTGAACGATCATTACTCCCTTAATATAATAAACTGGGAGAGCTACCACATATCAAAAGAAAGATCTTTGAGTTTTCTTTCCAATGCAATTAGTTTCATCCAAATCCAACATCTGAGTAAGGAGTTATACTCCAAATCCAAAAAGTCAAAACTTGGCAAATAAATTCTCTCAGACCAAAAAGAAAAGAACTGGTTCAGGTCAGAGAAATAGGTTGCACTATATGTTTCCAGCATGGACTAGAAAAAATTTGATTCATCCTTTTACTCATAAAACAAGACCTAAGCTTGTCTGGGTTCCTAAGTCTAACCATTGATTTCTTTTGCAGGAGAAAGTGAAAGAAAGCAAAAGGCATCTGTACTTGGATAGTGCTTGCTCAAGATGCATGACTGGTGATAAGAAAAAGTTCCTTTCACTCTAAAAAATCAATGGAGGAGGAGTTTCTTTTGGTGATGGAAAAAAAGAGAATCATTACTAGAGTTAGAAAAATTGGCTCATCTAACTCAAGAGCATTGAAAGATGTCTATCTTGTAGAAGGATTGAAGCACAACCTGCTGAGCATTTTATAGCTGTGTGATAAAGGTAATAAAGTTATTTTCACTTCTGCAGGTGTCAAAGTCAAGATAATGGACACCTAGTGTAACACCCCGTATTTAAGTACATGTATTGGCGTATTCAAGTACGTGATTGGTCTTATTTATATGGAATTAATTTTTTATTTTATTTATACCGGAATTTGCCCGTCGATGGTTCCATACGAAGGTTATTGAATAAGCTTTCCAACGATATAAAGATTTTCAAAAACGGATAAGTTTCGGATATAATCGAGCACATTCGAAACTATAAAACGGTGGCCGGGATATGGTGAATAGTAAATTTACCTGCACACAAACTACTGAGGCCTGCCAGTTTTTTTGGGTCGACTTTGAACGATCATAACTCCCTTAATATAATGAACTGGGAGAGCTACCACATATCAAAAGAAATATCTTTGAGTCTTCTTTCCAATTCAATTAGTTTCATCCAAATCCAACATCTGAGTAAAGAGTTATACTCGTTTTACTTCAGCCTATCAAAACAGTTTTTGAGGGTCAACTTCAAACGATCATAACTCCTTGTACAGGACGAACTGGGTGGCCTACTTTATATGAAATGAAATCTATTTGAATTATCTATCCAACTATACCAATTTCACCCAAATCCGATATTGGAGAAAAAAGTTATGGTCAATTTACTTTAGCCTATCAAAACAGTCCATCATGGACAGATTCGGATTTACTTAAATTTTTAAGGGCAATATGGTCATTTTCCATCACCTCATGGACGAAAATTGGTCATTATATACATATAATTAGCCTAGTATCCATCATTCATCATCCAATTATTGAAGAATAAGGAACCCTAGCCTAATTTCAACTCCAATTATCTTGTGATTCAACCGTAGAAACTCCAAATTGATTCCGTAGTTGTGTTCACCGTCTCGAGGGCTTCGAGAAGCACCCCTTATTTGTGCCAACAGGACTTCGAAACCAAAAGGGCCATTTTATGGTAAGGATGTAAATTATGTTGGTGTTAATTATATGAATATGTATATATATATATGCATGTGAGCATAAGAAGTATGTTATTTGATTGTTGTTGAAAGATGATTGGGAAATGATGTTGGATTATTCTTGTGCATGGTTGGATTATGTTGAATTGTGAAGGGATTTGGTATTGATGATGTGGTATTGAAATGATGATTATATATATATATATATATACACATAAACCTATTGTTCAAGTTGGTTTTTGGAATGTTTTGCAAATATTGGTTGTATGGAATTATGGAAGAGAATTGTGGTGTTGGGTTGCTAATACTAGATGCCAAACATTTCATTGTAGATAAGTGATTTGTAAAGGCGGGAAGTTGTGTTGAATTGGTATCCGAATCTACGACGAGGTATGTAAAGCATACTCTAATAATGTTTTTTGGCATGAAAACACCAATGTTCCATCAAGTAAGATTCCGAGGTTGTCCAAAAACATGTATTGTTCTACGTTACCAACGAAGTTGTTTCCATCCTATAAAGTGTCAAAATGTTTCATTGATATACCAAAAGGCTCCTATTTTATTGTTGTGATATTGATGATTTTGAAACACATTGTTGATATACCAATAAGTTCCTACTTTATTGTTATGGCATTGATGACTCCAAAACACTTCATTGATGTGCCAATGAGTTCTTACTTCATTGTTATTGCATTGATGGTCTATTTATATGTCTCCTATTGATGTATCATTGTTTCAAAGTATCAAAAATGTGGTGGCGACCGAAATAACAATCTCAAAGATTAATTGAACTAAGTGATGGAAGTTCTCTCTTATCGGGTGGTATCCCAGGGGCATAAGCCTAGCATGGGTCGATCCCTATTTATGTGTTTATGGGTGGTATCTCAGGGGCATAAGCCTAGCATGGGTCGAGCCCAGTTGATATGTACTGGAGGCAGCCTAATGGTCACAGTACAGTACAGTAATGATTACAAAGACGATAAGAACGAAGGTAAAGTGATTGAATAAATGCAATGTACAGGTTGTCACAAGTTCTAGTAAATGTGGTCCACTCCTATTACGCTTTATTCACTTGTTTCTGATTTCTATTGAGCTCCTATATCATATGTGATTATCTACAGATTTACATACTCAGTACATATTTCGTACTGACGTCCCCCACGGGGGACCTGCATTTCATGCTGCAGGCACAGGTACCTCAGCTCATACACCGCACAAGTAGGAGCCAGGTCATACAACTATTGTTGGTGAGCTCCAGTTTGCTTCGGAGCTTTCCGAGTTGGCTCTTTATGTTTTGTTATTGTACAGGAGTCATGTGTGGGCGGGGGTTTGTCCCGACCCTAGTTATGTCATGTATATCCTAGAGGCTTTGTAGACATAAGGAAGGGTAAAGTCATGGATGTTTATATAGTCATGTTATATTTGTATATGTGGTGGCCCCGACGTCCAAGTGTTATATATATATTTGTGCGTGTTGTGCTGATACAGGTAATTAGATTCTTCTATATGCAACGAAGTGCTGTCCAAATTTTTGGTGACATGTGAGTGAAAGTACAGGTATTTGAACGGGTTCTCCCGGGCCTTCTCGGCTTCGGGTGCCAGTCCGGCCCGATGGGATTTTGGGGCGTGACAAAAGTGGTATTAGAGAGGTTCGTCCTAGTGAGTCTACAAAGCCGTGTCTACGTAGAGTCTTGTTTATCGGTGTGTTGTGCACCACATCTATAAACAGGAGGCTATGGACATTTAGGAATTGTTTCTTTTCTTCATGTCTTAGATCGTGCGATAGAGCTTATATTGTATATGAAGTCATAGTTGACCACTGAATCAGTTTGTTTCTCTTATTATAGTAATGATGCCAGTTACCAGAAGCAAGAATACCGGTAAGCAAGTAGATGTGGCTGCCGGAGAGGGGACTAGTAAGTCACCCACTATACCAGCTAATCAAAGTGAGGCTCCAGCTGAGCATGCATCAGAAACTTCCCCCAGTCCGGAAGAAATAAGGGGGAGGAGAACTATATCCCCAGAGCCACCTATTAATGTTGTTGATCAAGATCTTAGAAATACAGTGCAACTTTTGACTCGTATAGTTGCTGGGCAAGCTCAGGGGCAAGCTATTCCTACTGCAGGTCCTAGTGGTATAAATAGGGTGGCTAGTCTTCGAACACAGGATTTTCTTAAGATGGATCCGCCTACTTTTACCGGATCCGATCTTAACGAAGATCCGCAGGACTTTATTGATCAGATCCAAAGGGCCCTAGAGGTGATGCATGTAGCGGGCAGAGAGACAGTGGAGTTATCCGCGTATAGATTCAAAGGGGAGGCTATATATTGGTATGAAGACTGGAAACGGTCAAGGGGCATTGATGCACCCCCAGCTACTTGGAAAGAGTTCAAAGAGGCATTTATTGATCATTATCTTCCATATGAGACTCGTCAGGCCCGTGCGGATCAGTTCTTAAATCTTCGACAGGGTAATACAAGTGTGAGGGAGTATAGTCTTCGATTTAATTCCTTTTCCAGATATGCTCCTAATGTTATAGCTACTATGGATGACAGAGTTCATCGGTATGTGAATGGATTGGATCCGTATTTGGTTAGGGATTGTACTATTGCTGCACTGAATAAAGACATGGATATAGCTAGGATCCAAGCATTTGCACAGAAAATGGAAGATCAGAGGCAAAGAAGAAGAACACAGGAATTTGAAAGCGGATCTTCTAAGAGCGCCAGATCTACAGGGCAGTTTATGTCGCCACAGGGAGGTTTTAGACCTCAATTTTCTGCTAGACCACCTAGGCCATTATTTTCTTATTCTGCAGCTAGTGCTCCACCACAGCATCAGGGGTTCAGAGGTAGTCAATTTGGGCAAAGAAGTGAGGGTCATAGTTCGCGATCAGTGGGTTACCAAGGGCAACGGAATATGAGCCAATCGAGACCTCCTCGAGAGCCATGCAATAAATGTGGAAGGTATCATTTGGGCGCATGTCGGATGGGGACCAATGTTTGCTTTTGGTGCGGTATGTCGGGGCATATGATGAGGGAATGCCCACGAAGGGACATAGGGGGTATGTCACGACCTACAGGGTCATTTGTTGCATCATCATCATCGATGCCTTATTCAGGAAGGGGTGCACAGCCAATGGGTCGTGTTAGAGGTGATAGAGGAGCCACGAGTTCTAGCGGGGCTCAAAATCGTACGTATGCTCTAGCGGATCGACAGAATTTAGAGGCTTCCCCAGATGTGGTTACGGGTACGTTGTCTATATTTTCATTCGATTTATATGCTTTAATTGATCCCGGTTCTACATTATGTTATGTTACTCCATTGGTTGCTGGAAAGTTTGAAAGAATACCCGAACTGTTAGTTAAGCCATTTGAAGTGTCCACACCGGTCGGGGAATTTATTATAGCTAGAAGGGTTTATCAAAACTGCATAGTAACTGTTTGTGGTCGTAATACGATGGATGATCTTGTGGAGTTAGAAATGGTAGATTTTGATGTTATAATGGGTATGGACTGGTTGGCGTCTTGTTATGCCACAATTGATTGCTGCACGAAAAAGGTATATTTCCATTTTCCAAATGAATCAGTCCTTGAATGGAAAGGTGAAATTAGCGCGCCAAGAGGTAGATTTATTTCTTATTTTAAGGCAAGAAGAATGATTTCCAAGGGATACATATATCATTTAGTTAGAGTAAGGGATACAGAAGCGGAGCCACCAACTCTTCACGCTGTTCCGGTGGTAAATGAATTTCCTGATGTATTTCCTAAAGATCTTCCAGGTTTGCCTCCTGAACGAGAAGTAGAGTTTGGTATTGATGTAATACCAGGCACCCAACCAATCTCCATTCCTCCGTATAGAATGGCCCCAGCAGAATTACGAGAATTAAAAGAGAAATTGAAAGATTTGCTAGAAAAGGGGTTCATTAGGCCTAGTATTTCCCCTTGGGGAGCACCAGTGTTATTTTTGCGCAAAAAGGATGGCTCGCTGAGGATGCGTATTGATTATCGGCAATTGAATAAGGTGACTTTTAAGAATAAATATCCTTTCCCAAGAATTGATGATTTATTTGATCAGTTACAGGGCGCCAAGTGTTTTTCTAAGATTGATTTGAGGTCAGGTTACCACCAAGTGAGGGTCAAAGAGAAGGATATACCCAAGACAGCTTTCCGAACACGGTATGGTCATTATGAGTTTCTAGTTATGCCATTTGGGCTAACTAATGCACCTGCAGCTTTTATGGATTTGATGAATAGGGTGTTTAAGCCATTCCTGGATGTATTTGTGATAGTTTTTATAGATGATATTCTAGTTTATTCTAGATCAGAAGAGGACCATGCCAATCACTTACGACAGGCATTGCAGACTCTTCGTGATTGTAAGCTTTATGCAAAGTCCTCTAAATGTGAGTTTTGGTTAAAGTCGGTGGCATTTTTGGGTCATATTGTATCTAGTGAAGGGATAAAGGTTGATGCTCAAAAGATAGAAGCTGTGAAGAACTGGCCAAGGCCCACAACGCCTACGGAGATTCGTAGTTTTCTCGGGTTGGCCGGTTATTATAGAAGGTTTGTTAAAGACTTTTCTTCCATTTCAGCACCCTTAACCAAGCTAACGCATAAAGCATCCAAGTTCCAGTGGAATGATGCGTGTGAGGAGAGTTTCCAAGAATTGAAGAATAAGTTGACTTCTACACCTGTGTTGGTACTTCCAGAAGGTACAGAAGGGTATACAGTGTATTGCGATGCTTCGAGAATTGGTTTAGGATGTGTATTAATGCAGCATGGTAAGGTGATAGCATATGCCTCAAGGCAATTGAGGCCACATGAGAAAAATTACCCCACACATGATCTTGAGCTGGCAACGGTTATCTTTGCTTTAAAGATATGGCGCCACTACTTATATGGGGTTCATGTTGATATATATACTGACCATAAGAGCTTGCAATATATTTTTAATCAGAAGGATCTAAATTTAAGGCAGCGGAGATGGCTTGAACTATTAAAGGACTACGATGTTGATATCTTGTACCATCCAGGGAAAACAAATGTGGTAGCTGATGCGTTAAGTCGTAAGGCTATGATGGCGCCTATAGAAAGTCAAGGGATGGTTAAAGATCTTCACCAGTTAGCTAGTTTGGGAGTTCGCCTTCTTGAAACTCCGAATAAAGAGCTTATCGTACATAATGCTGCGGAATCTTCATTAGTAGCTGAAGTGAAAGAGAAGCAATATGCAGATCCTATTTTATTACAGCTTAAGGAGAACGTTCAGAGTGGTGCGACCAAGGCATTTGAGCTTACGCGAGAAGGAGTACTTCAGTGCCAAAACCGATTGTGTGTGCCGGATGTAGACGGGCTAAGAAAGAAGATTATGACAGAGGCACATTTTTCAAGGTATTCCATTCATCCAGGATCAACCAAAATGTATCAAGATTTGAAAGATATGTATTGGTGGAATGACATGAAAAGGAACATCGCAGAATTTGTAGCTGAATGTCCAAATTGCCAACGAGTTAAAGTGGAACATCAAAAGCCCGGAGGCTATATGCAATGCATAGATCTTCCAATTTGGAAGTGGGACATGATCAACATGGATTTTGTTACAGGTTTGCCTCGTACAGCTCGGAAATTTGATTCTATATGGGTGATTGTGGATAGGCTTACTAAATCCGCACATTTCTTACCCGTTAAGACCACTTACACAGTTGAAGAATATTCGAAGCTGTATGTTAAGGAAATAGTCCGATTACATGGAGTGCCAACTTCTATTATATCGGATCGGGGAACTCAATTTACCGTAAACTTTTGGAAGTCTTTCCAACGGAGTTTGGGAACACAAGTGAATCTGAGTACAACTTTTCACCCTCAGACGGATGGACAAGCAGAGCGCACCATTCAAACACTTGAAGATATGCTACGAGCATGTGTTATAGATTTTAAAGGCAGCTGGGATGATCATTTACCTCTTATTGAGTTTTCCTACAATAATAGCTATCATTCAAGTATCAAAATGGCACCATATGAAGCTTTATATGGGAGGAAGTGTAGATCACCAATAGGATGGTTCGAAGCGGGTGAAACTCTTATGTTCGGACCGGCTTGTGTATCAAGCCATAGAAAAAGTCAAGGTGATTCAGCAACGGTTGAAAACATCCCAAAGTCGACACAAGTCATATGCGGATAGTAGAAGAAGAGGGCTAGAATTTTTGTTAGGCGATTGGGTATTTTTGAAGGTATCGCCAATGAAAGGGGTGATGAGATTTGGCAAGAAAGGAAAGTTGAGTCCACGATATATAGGCCCGTATAAGATTATTCGAAGATGTGGGCAAGTTGCTTATGAATTAGAGCTACCCCAGGAACTCTCATCAGTGCATCCAGTATTTCATGTATCGATGCTTCGAAAGTGCATCGGAGATCCGTCCCTTATTACTTTTACTGAAGATGTGCAAGTAACAGAAGATCTTACCTATGAGGAGATGCCTATTGCTATATTAGATCGTCAAGTTAAGAAGATGAGAAATAAAGAAGTAGCATCGGTGAAAGTACTTTGGAGAAATCAACAAAGGGAAGAGATTACATGGGAAGCTGAGGAAGCAATGAAATCTAAGTACCCTCATTTGTTCAAAGATGAAGAGGAAGTTCAAGAAACGGAGTTAGAACATTAACAAGTAAGTTTTTGTTTATATATGCATAGTATTTATGTGATGATGTGAATGTTAATGGTGGACTTGAACTTGTTTTGGTTGAATAACTACGCTAACATTCGAGGACGAATGTCCTAAAGGGGGGAAGGATGTAACACCCCGTATTTAAGTACATGTATTGGCGTATTCAAGTACGTGATTGGTCTTATTTATATGGAATTAATTTTTTATTTTATTTATACCGGAATTTGCCCGTCGATGGTTCCATACGAAGGTTATTGAATAAGCCTTCCAACGATATAAAGATTTCCAAAAACGAATAAGTTTCGGATATAATCGAGCACATTCGAAACTATAAAACGGTGGCCGGAATATGGTGAATAGTAAATGTGCAGGAAAATTTCCTGCACACAAACTACTGAGGCCTGCCAGTTTTTTTGGGTCGACTTTGAACGATCATTACTCCCTTAATATAATAAACTGGGAGAGCTACCACATATCAAAAGAAAGATCTTTGAGTTTTCTTTCCAATGCAATTAGTTTCATCCAAATCCAACATCTGAGTAAGGAGTTATACTCCAAATCCAAAAAGTCAAAACTTGGCAAATAAATTCTCTCAGACCAAAAAGAAAAGAACTGGTTCAGGTCAGAGAAATAGGTTGCACTATATGTTTCCAGCATGGACTAGAAAAAATTTGATTCATCCTTTTACTCATAAAACAAGACCTAAGCTTGTCTGGGTTCCTAAGTCTAACCATTGATTTTTTTTGCAGGAGAAAGTGAAAGAAAGCAAAAGGCATCTGTACTTGGATAGTGCTTGCTCAAGATGCATGACTGGTGATAAGAAAAAGTTCCTTTCACTCTAAAAAATCAATGGAGGAGGAGTTTCTTTTGGTGATGGAAAAAAGAGAATCATTACTAGAGTTAGAAAAATTGGCTCATCTAACTCAAGAGCATTGAAAGATGTCTATCTTGTAGAAGGATTGAAGCACAACCTGCTGAGCATTTTATAGATGTGTGATAAAGGTAATAAAGTTATTTTCACTTCTGCAGGTGTCAAAGTCAAGATAATGGACACCTAGTGTAACACCCCGTATTTAAGTACATGTATTGGCGTATTCAAGTACGTGATTGGTCTTATTTATATGGAATTAATTTTTTATTTTATTTATACCGGAATTTGCCCGTCGATGGTTCCATACGAAGGTTATTGAATAAGCTTTCCAACGATATAAAGATTTCCAAAAACGGATAAGTTTCGGATATAATCGAGCACATTCGAAACTATAAAACGGTGGCCGGGATATGGTGAATAGTAAATTTACCTGCACACAAACTACTGAGGCCTGCCAGTTTTTTTGGGTCGACTTTGAACGATCATAACTCCCTTAATATAATGAACTGGGAGAGCTACCACATATCAAAAGAAATATCTTTGAGTCTTCTTTCCAATTCAATTAGTTTCATCCAAATCCAACATCTGAGTAAAGAGTTATACTCGTTTTACTTCAGCCTATCAAAACAGTTTTTGAGGGTCAACTTCAAACGATCATAACTCCTTGTACAGGACGAACTGGGTGGCCTACTTTATATGAAATGAAATCTATTTGAATTATCTATCCAACTATACCAATTTCACCCAAATCCAATAATGGAGAAAAGAGTTATGGTCGATTTACTTTAGCCTATCAAAACAGTCCATCATGGACAGATTCAGATTTACTTAAATTTTTAAGGGCAATATGGTCATTTTCCATCACCTCATGGACGAAAATTGGTCATTATATACATATAATTAGCCTAGTATCCATCATTCATCATCCAATTATTGAAGAATAAGGAACCCTAGCCTAATTTCAACTCCAATTATCTTGTGATTCAACCGTAGAAAGTCCAAATTGATTCCGTAGTTGTGTTCACCGTCTCGAGGGCTTCGAGAAGCACCCCTTATTTGTGCCAACAGGACTTCGAAACCAAAAGGGCCATTTTATGGTAAGGATGTAAATTATGTTGGTGTTATTTATATGGATATGTATATATATATATATGCATGTGAGCATAAGAAGTATGTTATTTGATTGTTGTTGAAAGATGATTGGGAAATGATGTTGGATTATTCTTGTGCATGGTTGGATTATGTTGAATTGTGAAGAGATTTGGTATTGATGATGTGGTATTGAAATGATGATTATATATATATATATATATATACACATAAACCTATTGTTCAAGTTGGTTTTTGGAATGTTTTGCAAATATTGGTTGTATGGAATTATGGAAGAGAATTGTGGTGTTGGGTTGCTAATACTAGATGCCAAACATTTCATTGTAGATAAGTGATTTGTAAAGGCGGGAATTTGTGTTGAATTGGTATCCGAATCTACGACGAGGTATGTAAAGCATACTCTAATAATGTTTTTTGGCATGAAAACACCAATGTTCCATCAAGTAAGATTCCGAGGTTGTCCAAAAACATGTATTGTTCTACGTTACCAACGAAGTTGTTTCCATCCTATAAAGTGTCAAAATGTTTCATTGATATACCAAAAGGCTCCTATTTTATTGTTGTGATATTGATGATTTTGAAACACATTGTTGATATACCAATAAGTTCCTACTTTATTGTTATGGCATTGATGACTCCAAAACACTTCATTGATGTGCCAATGAGTTCTTACTTCATTGTTATTGCATTGATGGTCTATTTATATGTCTCCTATTGATGTATCATTGTTTCAAAGTATCAAAAATGTGGTGGCGACCGAAATAACAATCTCAAAGATTAATTGAACTAAGTGATGGAAGTTCTCTCTTATCGGGTGGTATCCCAGGGGCATAAGCCTAGCATGGGTCGATCCCTATTTATGTGTTTATGGGTGGTATCTCAGGGGCATAAGCCTAGCATGGGTCGAGCCCAGTTGATATGTACTGGAGGCAGCCTAATGGTCACAGTACAGTACAGTAATGATTACAAAGACGATAAGAACGAAGGTAAAGTGATTGAATAAATGCAATGTACAGGTTGTCACAAGTTCTAGTAAATGTGGTCCACTCCTATTACGCTTTATTCACTTGTTTCTGATTTCTATTGAGCTCCTATATCATATGTGATTATCTACAGCTTTACATACTCAGTACATATTTCGTACTGACGTCCCCCACGGGGGACCTGTATTTCATGCTGCAGGCACAGGTACCTCAGCTCATACACCGCACAAGTAGGAGCCAGGTCATACAACTATTGTTGGTGAGCTCCAGTTTGCTTCGGAGCTTTCCGAGTCGGCTTTTTATGTTTTGTTATTGTACAGGAGTCATGTGTGGGCGGGGGTTTGTCCCGACCCTAGTTATGTCATGTATATCCTAGAGGCTTTGTAGACATAAGGAAGGGTAAAGTCATGGAAGTTTATATAGTCATGTTATATTTGTATATGTGGTGGCCCCGACGACCAAGTGTTATATATATATATTTGTGCGTGTTGTGCTGATACAGGTAATTAGATTCTTCTATATGCAACGAAGTGCTGTCCAAATTTTTGGTGACATGTGAGTGAAAGTACAGGTATTTGAACGGGTTCTCCCGGGCCTTCTCGGCTTCGGGTGCTAGTCCGGTCCGATGGGATTTTGGGGCGTGACACCTAGGAGATTGTTCTTACTGCTAGAAGATACATAAATGTATACAAAGCTGACATAATGCCAATACCAGGACCAAAGTTGACTTGCCTAAGTGCAATAGAAAATGATCCCCTCCTTTGGCACATAAGACTTGGACATGCAAGTCTGAAACAACTAAACACACTTTCCTCCAAAGATATGGTATTGGGATTACCCAAGACCAAGTTTAAAGAGGAAAAGTTATGTAGTGCTTGTGTAAGGGGGAAGCAGGTAAGATCTTTCTTTAAGTCAAAGAACCATGTTTGCACTATCAAGTGCCTTGACCTGGTCCATATGGATCTATGTGGACCAATGAGACTTCAAAGTAGAGGTGGAAAAAAGGTATATTTTTGTAATTATTGATGATTATTCTAGGTTCACCTAGACTTTGTTTCTAGACTTTAAAGAAGATGCCTTTGATGTCTTTGCAATTTTTATCAAGAAAATTAAAAAAAATTGGGCACTTTATTAGTTTCCATAAGATCTAACCATGGTATAGAATTTGAGAATGTCAAGTTTTTAGAATTTTGTTTTGAAAATGGTATAGAGCATAACTTCTTTGTGGTATAGAGTTTGTCTGTAGACAAGCTGACCTATCACTAAAAGCAGCAAATAAGATCGTCAAGAAAGGGAAAAGGCAGCTTACAGTTCAATTACCTAAAAGGGTAATACTAAAGAGAAATGTGGTGAATAATAAATTGAATAAATGATGTTGAAAGTAATTTTTTGAAACATTAGGTCTATTAATACCTAACAGGCCTTTAAAGACTACAAATGCTAAATAGGCATCACAAATTTTTCTTAATAGCTTTTATGGAGCCTTTTCAAGATGTGGGACAGATTCAAAGATTTAGAAACAAACTGAAAATGCATAGTGCTCGAGCAATATTTTTAGAAAGATTTGATTTTTTCGGAGAGATGATGTTGAGATGAAAATTATAAGTGATTCAAAGTAACAAATTTTTAGTAAAATATTGATGCTAGAAGTTCAGATGTATATGATGATTTCTATGGTCTATGCCAAGTGTACAAAAGTAGAAAGAGTTCCTTTATTGAATAGTATATACCAGATGGATAATTTCAATCTACCATGGTCTATAGGTGGGGATTTTAACTCTTTGATGAATGAAGAAGAAAAGATAGGGGTCTTCCAGTTTCATTATAAGAGGGGAAGGATTTTGCTTTTATTGTGAATTCTTGTGAACTAGATGAAATATCATTCAAAGGGAGTCCCTTTACTTGGTGAAATGGTAGGGCAAGTAGTGATTGTATTTTTGAAAGGTTGGATAGGATTTTCTCCAATACTGAGTTCCAAAATTGGTTTTCAACATTGGAAGTGGAGAACCTACTTAGAACGGGATCAGATCATGCACACTTGTTACTTACATTGCAGAAAGGGCCACATCAATCTATTAAACATTTCAAATTTCTGGATTTCTGGGTGGAACTGAACTCTTTCAAAGATGTATTAAGGCAGCATGGGAAGACAAAGGAAGTGGGCACCAATTTTTGGGTCTTCAAGCACAAGTTGAAAAATGTGAAAAAAACTTTGAGCAAATGGAGTAGGGACAACTTTGATGACATTTTTCAGCAGTTAGTAATTAGGGAGGAGATAGTGTAAATTAAAAAGAAACTTTTTGAGGAGCATCCATGTAACGACCTAAAAATTTAATGAAATATGTAAAATTTGTGATTTTGTATGATTTAAATATTTTACCCCTCTCCGCAGTTGCATTATGGTATTTTTGGGGTGTGAGAATAAATGGCATGACTTTCGATGCATTTTGGTATCATTTATGCGATATTGTGGTTTTTGATGTCTTCGAGAGCCTTATTTTGAATTTATGTGGATATCTTTTGATCCGTACGATCGATGGCTGAACGGCCTACGCTAAATGCTCTGGAATATCAATTTTAGGCTACGTAGACTTTTGGTTCGGGTCCCGATACACTCGAGCTTATTTCAACCTATTGGTCGGAAAGTAAAAAAATTAGAAATATGAGTGTGGAATCCACATTTGGTCGAAACGACTTCGGATGAAAAATTTGACTTTGTCAACAAATTCAAAATATTAATTTTAGGGTGTTAGAATATTTGGTATAGTTTTACGGCTTTTAAATCTCATTTCGATCCTCGATTTGAAAAATTATAATTTTGGGTTTTGGGGATCAACTTTTTGAAAATGATATTTTCTCAAAAATACGACTTCGCCAGTGCGTTCGAAACGTCGAATTTAGTGTGGTTACATAGTTTGTTTGCATATATCGGACTCCAAACGAATCCCAGACACCCCTATTGAAGTCCGGATTGGACTTAAAATAAAAAAAACAACAGTTTTTTCCTTATCGGTGCAGATTTTCTGCGCTATTAAAAATAGTTTTTGTGTCCATTTTGCTCATTTTTCATCTTGCCTCTTGAGAGTTAAACCCTAAAATAGTATAAGATCTTAAAAGTGAAGCTTTTGAGAGCTTGGAAATCTAGGTTAACACCTATTTCTTGATTTTATTACGAATTTAAGGTAAAAATTCACCATTTTCTTAGTAATTTCTTGATAAATTTCTCAAAACCCCGATCTTAGGCTTGATTTTAAACTTTAATTTCACTCCTTTTCACTTGAATAATATTTTTATCTTATAATTACTATTTTTTCATTAATTTAACCTTCAAAACAACTTCGATTCTTGATTTTAACCCGGATTTCAAAAAATTTATCCGGTAAAGCTCAAAAATGATTTTTTTTATTTGAACCTCTTTTTTTACTCGATTTAACTTGAGTTTTTAGTTGTAGATTTTTAAAAATACGGGGAACATATTTTTGAAATAAAGCTTCAATTTTGCCCTTCTTTTTTGGAAATTCATTCCGGGAATCCGTTTTGACCCCAAACCAAAAGTAGTCAATATGGGTGAAATTGGTTTTGTTTTGACGTGTAGATTTAATATTTGATATTTTTAGTGAAGTTTGAGATTGCTCGTGAAAAGTAAGATCATGAGTTTGAAGTGTAGCGGATCTATTTCAACTTTTGAGGTAGGTTATGGCTTAACTCTTTCAGACTGGGTTGGGTAGTAAATGATGATACAAAATGCATGTTAAGGGTGAGAACTAATTATGAAAAATAACTATCTATGTGTTGTGCCCACGTTAGGGCCTATATGTGATATAATTATTGAAATTGAGATATTACGTGACATGTGTAACCGTGTGGGGTCCTATGTGATATTGATAGCCTTGAATATATGTGAATAATTGTATTGTGTTGTTAAAGTACTTAATGTGATATCATTGGTGTATTGTGATTATATTCATACTTTATTGGCATATGAGACATGTGGAAATTCATGGATGAAACGAAAATAATGAGTGGATATTAACTCATGTGGTTGTGGAAATGTATCATTGTGTTTGGTTGTGAAAATATATCATGTGGTTAGTTGTGGAAATATATCATATGGTTGGTTGTGGAAATACTTATTGTGATTGGCTGTAAGCATTACACCTTCATATCATACTCATTCATGAAACATTAGTACCACTGTGGCAACATCAAAGGAAAATGAAAGCAGATGGTACTATTGACAAATACAAGGCAAAACTTGTAGTGAAATACTTCAAATAGAAGGAAGGCCTTGATTACTTTGATACATACTCGCCTGTAATAAGGATAACGTTAAATCCAATGTTAATTGCCTTGGCGGCGGTATATGGTCTTGAAATCTATCAAATAGATGTGAAAATAGCATTCCTAAATAAAGAATTGGAAGAAGAAATTTACATGAAATAACCCGAGGGTTTTGTCGTTCCTGGTAAAGAAAAGAAGGTGTGCGGACTAGTTAAGTCACTTTATGGACTAAAACAAGCACCTAAACAGTGGCATGCGAAGTTTGACCAAAATATGTTAGCAAACGAGTTCAAAATAAATGAATGTGATAAATATGTTTACATTAAAGACACTCCAAATCATAAGGTCATTGTTTGTTTGTATGTGGATGATATGTCGATCATTAGTAGAGACATTTCTGACATGAATTCTACGAAACGAATGCTTGAGAGCAAGTTTGATACGAAAGACCTTGGAGTTATGGATGTAATCTTAAGAATAAGAATCCATAGAACTCCACAAGGGTTGACGTTATCACAGTCTCATTACATTGAAAAGGTACTTGACAAGTTCAAGTATTTAGAATTTGGTATTGTCAAGACTCCATTGGACGTGAGCTTTGCACTTCAAAGAATGAAGGTGAAAGTGACTCATAGTTAGAATATGTAAGAGTGTTGGGATGTTTAATGTATATCAGGAATGGTACACGGACATACATAACATGTCCTATTCGTAAATTATCGGTACACGAGTAATCTCAATAAAAATCATTGGATGGCAATTAAAGGAGTTTTGGGGTATTTTAAATACACTCAAGACTATGCTTTGCATTATAATAAATATCCAGCGGTAATTGAAGGATATAGTGATGCAAATTGGATCACCAGATCGAATGAAGTAAAATCCATGAGTGGATATATATTTACTATACGTGGAGAAGCAGTCACTTGGAAATTATCCAAACAAACATGTATTGCTCGCTATACAATGAAATCTGAATTTATCACATTAGATAAAATCATGAAGAAGCTGAATGGCTCCAGAATTTCTTGGAAGATATTCCTTATTGACCCAAACTATTGGCACCAGTAGGTATACATTGTGATAGCCAAACGACGATAGGTAGGACAAAGAGCATAATGTATAATAGTAAATCTCGTTATAAGACGAAGACATAATACCGTTAAAGAACTACTCTAGTAGAATTATCACTGTTGACTATGTGAAGTCAAAGGATAATGTGTCGGATCAACTTACAAAAGACCTATCTAGAGAGTGAGTTGAGAGAACATCGAAGGATATGGGTTTACGGCCTATGAAAAGTCAGTATGGAGGTAACTCTACCTAGAAAACTAGAGATCTCAAGAGCTAGGTTCAAGGAGATCAAACAAAGTTGTGACTGACAGGTTCAATATTGTCAATAGACCCAACCCATTCTCATAATGTAGACAATGTTTAGTAAACAAGGATAAGTCTTATGGGGGTGAAACCTTTTAATAATTATCTAAATTTGGCAGATTTTACCAAATAGTTTAATATATAGGATTGAACGTTTAGAAATCACCTATGTGAGGGTGAAGTGGATGCCACTTCAAGGAGAATGTTAGTAAAGGCCTATTCTCTAAGCTGTCATAAAATCAGGAAGTGTTCATGGCTGAAACGAAAAAAACCATGCGAACCATAAACGGTAAAATGATGGTTGTGTGTTATCTGTTGTCTAGGTGTACATTAAATCTTGACGGTTCAAAGATATCAAATTTACCGATTGATCAAGTGCATCCGATGCATGTTCACTACGAAAAGTTCAAAGAAAAACCCACTTATCTAGATGCAATTAGTCTTAAGTAGCTGATCACATACTTGTACGTAAACTTTTATAAAGAATAGTCATTCCACATTCATGTGGGGGGTTTTGGGTTCAATAGGATCTGTGAATGGACAATGGAGGGAATTCTTGAAGGGAAAGTAAGCATACACTTAAAAGGAAAGTGTACTCACTTAAGAAAAGTATACTTCTCCCACATTGGTGGGAGAAAGCAACTTTATTGTGTTTTTATTAAGAAACACTCTTTCAAGTGGATAGTGAGGCAAGAACCAAGAGGTGCCTCGCGTTGTCGTCGGCGTCGCTCACTCGGCTCGGCTTCGACATCGAATTCAGATTCGAATTTGATTTGTAAAATGATCGATAAGATTAATTTTTTAGACAAAATTGATTTGAAACTTGGGAAAAAAAGTGATAATTTTTCCATGAACATGCATGCAGAAATGTAGAAACATAACTCGAAAGGGATGCAACCCTTCGAGAAAATGACACATTGTTTTGAAAAAAGGGTGATTGTTCGATCGGATGTGACTGTTCATAAAAGATACACTATTTCGGAATGGACAGACATGACTGTTTCGAAGTGATACACTTTTTTGGTAAACCATTGCTTCCTTTTTGAAGGGGAACTTGATGGCTATAAATACCTGCACTTTTTCCTCAGGTAGTATGAAATTTTTCAAACTAAAAAAATACTCTTCTACTTCTAAAAACTCTTCGTGATCATTTGTTGTTGAGCGTGTTCAGAGAATCAGAAGGTTTGAGGTACCGCTACATTTTGATTATGTGCCATTTTATCATGGGAGGAAAAATTCTGCAACCTCGGGTACTTGAGGGGAATTAATTCCTTAAGGACACTCCGTGAAATCGTAGGACTTGGCTCTACTTCTACTTCATCTTGTTTCTTTTAAATAACATACTTCTTTGATAGTTTTTGTTGAAGGTGTTAACACTTCATAGGTGTTCTTGAAACAGTCTTGAACTTGTGTTGAAGTGTTTGTGCAAACATACAGATTGTGTATCCGAAACAACAATATTTACTTTAATCAGATAAAAAATTTGTTCATGGAACTCATATAAGGTAAACACCTCAGCTTTTTCTTGATGGATGAAATTTTCTTTCTTGAAAATCGGTCAACTCTGAGAACAATGTTAGTGGAATTTCATGATTCCAATACTTACTATTTCTGAAGACTATGGCACCACAGACCTGGAACTCAAAGGAGAAAGGTTGGTAAGGGAGGCAACTAATTTTTGCGTTCTTTTACAAGACCCTTGTCACTTTGCTGACAAGATATGATTCATATGAATTGCTCCCAAACATGTGTGTTCTTTAAGCTATTATTTATACTAAATTAACTGCACGTGCCTCACACGTGTAACCTTTGATATTTAAAATTAAATAATTTTATCTGTTGCAGAGATTTTTAATAAAGTGTAAAAAGTCCAATTCTTAACAATTTGATACAATAATGTAAGCATTAACATCGAAGGAAATGGGTTTACGACCTATGACAAGTCAGTATGGAGGTAACTCTACCTAGCAAACTAGAGATCTTAAGAGCTAGGTTCAAGGAGATCAAACAAAGTTGTGACTGACAGGTTCAATATTGTCAATAGACCCAACCCATTCTCATAATGTAGACAATGTTTAGTAAACAACGATAAGGCTTATGGGGTAAAGCCTTTTAATAATTATCTAAATTTGGCAGATTTGATCAAATAGTTTAATATATAGGATTGAACGTTTAGAAATCACCTATGTGAGGGTGAAGTAGATGCCGCTTCAAGGAGAATGTTAGTAAAGGCCTATTCTCTAAGCTCTCATAAATTCAGGAAGTGTTCATGGCTGAAACGAAAAAAATCATGCGAACCATAAACGGTAAAAGGATGGTTGTGTGACATCTGTTGTCTAGGTGTACATTAAATTTTGACGGTTCAAAGATATCAAATCTACCGATTGATCAAGTGCATACGATGCATGTTCACTACGAAAAGTTCAAAGAAAAACCCACTTATCTAGATGCAATTAGTCTTAAGTAGTTGATAACATACTTGTATGTAAAATTTTATAAAAAATAGTCATTCCACATTCATGTAGGGAGGGGGGGTTCAATAGGATCTGTGAATGGACAATGGAGGGAATTCTTGAAGGGAAAGTAAGCATACACTTAAAAGGAAAGTGTATTCACTTAAGAAAAGTATACTTCTCCCACATTGGTGGGAGAAAACAACTTTATTGTGTTTTTATTAAGAAACACTCTTTCAAGTGGATAGTGAGGCAAGAACCAAGAGGTGCCTCGCGTTGTCGTCGGCGTCGCTCACTCGGCTCGGCTTCGGCATCGAATTCAGATTCGAATTTGATTTGTAACATGATCGATGAGATTAATTTTTTAGACAAAATTGATTTGAATCTTGGGAAAAAAATTGATAATTTTTCCATGAACATGCATGCAGAAATGCTGAAACATAACTCGAAAGGGATGCAACCCTTCGAGAAAATGACACATTATTTTGAAAAAAGAGTGATTGTTCGATCAGATGTGACTGTTCAGAAAAGATGCACTATTTTGGAATGGACAGACATGACTGTTCCGAAGTGATACACTTTTTTGGTAAACCATTGCTTCTTTTTCGAAGGGGAACTTGATGGCTATAAATACCTGCACTTTTTCCTCAGGTAGTATGAAATTTTTCAGACTAAAAAAACACTCTTCTACTTCTAAAAACTCTTCGTGATCATTTGTCGTTGAGCGTGTTTAGAGAATCAGAAGGTTTGAGGTACCGCTACATTCTTATTATGTGCCATTTTATCATGGGAGGAAAAATTCTGCAACCTCGGGTACTTGAGGGGAATTAATTCCTTAAGGGCACTCCGTGAAATCGTAGGACTTGGCTCTACTTCTACTTCATCTTGTTTCTTTTAAATAACATACTTCTTTGATAGTTTTTGTTGAAGGTGTTAACACTTCATAGGTGTTCTTGAAACAATCTTAAACTTGTGTTGAAGTATTTGTACAAACATACAGATTGTGTATCCGAAACAACAATATTTACTTTAATCAGATAAAAAATTTGTTCATGGAACTCATATAAGGTAAACACCTCAGCTTTTTCTTGATGGATGAATTTTTCTTTCTTGAAAATCGGTCAACTCTGAGAACAATGTTAGTGGAATTTCATGATTTCAATACTTAAAATTCCTGAAAACTATGGGACCACAGACCTGGAACTCAAAGGAGAAAGGTTGGTAAGGGAGGCAACTAAATTTTGCGTTCTTTTACAAGAGCCTTATCACTTTGCTGACGAGATATGATTCATATGAATTGCTCCCAAACATGTGTGTTCTTTAAGCTATTATTTATACTAAATTAGCTGCACGTGCCTCACACGTGGAACCTTTGATATTTAAAATTAAATAATTTTATCTGTTGCAGAGATTTTTAATAAAGTGTAAAAAGTCCAATTCTTAACAACTTGATACAATAATGTAAGCATTAACATATATTTTAGTGTAAGCATATATATATATATATATTATCACCAGAAGTTCAAGTGGTTGATGGATCATCACTTTTGCGTTTGTCAAGCAATAGACATAACAAACATATCCAAACAGTTTGGAAAAAAGAAAATACAGAAATAAGAACAGTAACTATAATGGAATAATGTTCATGAATGTTGTTTCAAAACAGTGGCTAAAGGGGTATCAATAGTGTACCTCAGTGCCTCTTCGCTCTATTGCAGCTTATAGGCATATTACTCGATGTTTTTCTGCTTCTGAACTAATTAGGATTCTATCTGTATGCCTAATGAAGAATTAGCCATAAAAAAGAATGTAAACATGAATATTTCATAGACTGTATCTATATATTAAGCGAGAAGTTACTAAATTTGACAAACTATATTTTCCTCTCATAATATAACATAATGTAGAAAAAAGCAATTAGAATTGCAAATATTATATTTACTGTATCAACTACAATATAATTACATCAATTACTGAGAGTTAAAGTGAGGTGAAGTATTGCAAGGAAGACAGAAACTGAGAAGAAAAAACTTATGACCTGGACTACTCACTACAAATTCCCGTGGTCATCAATTTGACCTCTTGAATCACATATGTAAATGTTGAAGCAGCCTTCTTCATGAGAATTTATATAATATTTAGACTTCAAATAGAGGTAGGATACAATATGTCAAAGTTAAAATTAATATATATGTTTTTAATATATACCGTATAGTCTCCTACAGTATATCCACTTTAAAACTTTCATTAGTAGAATATTAATTTAAAACACCCAAAGCAATGGAAGTTGATAAATTTGATATTTCTTAATTTTTTTTTATTCTAACGCTTTTATATTTACTTTTAGATTTTTCAAATCATATAAACAAACAAATACACAAATCTCAGCCTCAAATTTCTCCAACTTACAGACTTGAACGAAAAAACGATACTGCATCAATGAACACACTCACCTTAGTAAAACACCTGGTTGCTTTAAAAATGTCTTTTCTTTCTATAAAATATAATAAAATAATACGATATCCGAGATATTATAATGAGGCAATTAAACCCTAATCTTTGTAAAAATATTCCACAAAATCTGATCGAACGTTCATCTACCACCTGTATTACACAGTAATTGAGATCTTAGAACAATACCATTAAACCTAACCTTAACATAAAAAAATCTTCAAAGATGTGACCGAACATCCATCTACAATATATACTTGAATAGAATAGAAACTATAATAAAATAATATGATAATTGAAATATTAGAACGATACAATTAAGCCTAACTTTTTGTGATTAGTAGACAACACATTTAAAGCTCATCGAAAAAATAGTTATAAAAATATCTGTTCCACCAAAATTTATCTTGTAAATGCTATTACATTATTATAAGAAAAAAAGAGTCCTCAATTTGTATAAGTCCAAACCATTTTCCTCCAAAAAGGATTAACTAAATATGAATTTTTTTTATCCGGCATAAACTCACAAAATTTCCTAACAATAATATAATATAAAAATAATAAAGACTCCCAAATATAGCATAAGTCGTGCACATCGGAATAATAATATAATGTAAAAATGATATTTTTTTTGTCATGTCAAAAGAAGAATAGAGCCTAATACTACCAAATTTTGAAGAAAAGAATTCTCGTGCTTTTAATTATTTTTCTTATTTTAATTTATAAGAAAAGGTTGCTATTAAATTTATTATTCCAATTTTGATGGAAATCATCATATTTTCTTTTTTTCCCTATTATTTTATATTTAGGAATTCTTTCTCAAGTACACAAAAAAAATCCTACCAATAATATGTCTCCTTATATATTTTTCTTTCCATAATTTTGGACTCCTTTATTTTAAATATAATAAATATAACTATTTAATAATTGTAGGAAATAAGTAAAAAGACAATTTTACCTATTGCGGAAACTTTTAATGAAGGAAAGAAAGTTTGAATCACTTATTTAAGGGTATTCCTTTTAATATATTTGTAAGTGTAGATGTAGATGTAGATATTTTCTTGATCATTTTTTATTTGTATACGATTTGACTACAAGTAGGGGTGGGCATTCGGTTTGTTTGATTTGATTGTTGAATATCAGTTCGATTTTTTAATTTTTGAATTGATGAAAATGACAACCATAACCAAATCAAAATTATTTCGATTTGGTTTGGTTTTTACAAATTCAATTTGGTTATTTTAGATTTTTATTTCGGTTTTAAAAATTAAAGTAGTGAGCATTTAAAATTGATGATTTTTCGAGAAAAATAATCTTTTTTTCAAACCTATTTTTCATTCCCGAATATAATTAATTCAACAAGCATGAAATAACCATAAATATTGACCTCACTGAGTCGTCGCGTAGGCGTGACGGCAGTGGCCGCACTCGGCAGCGACTGCCGACGGCAGTGACGAACTGAGCAAACGACTGCCGACTGCCTCTGGCGATGTTGAAATTTCAAACGAACTGAGGATGACTGAGCACCACTGCAGCCTTCACGTTAATGTTATGGTATAAAGTAAAGCAGAATATTAGGATTTAGGGTTACTAAATGATTATAATTTATATATTTATATGTTATATCAGATTATATTATATTTTTAGTATATTTACATATAATATATATATATATATATATATTATTTATATAATTTTGGTTTTTCGATTTATCTGATTTTTTTTTTTTTTGAAAATTCAAAAACCAAATCGTTTAAATGAATTTCTAAATTTTGAAACCAAAACCAATCCGAAAAACCAAAAAATCAAATCAAAATTAAATTTTGGTTCTGTTTTTCGGTTTTTCAATTTTTTCGATTTAAACCAAAATATGTCAAACCCTACGTACAAGGGTTTTTGTCTATCTTATGGGGCCAAATTTAGTTGTAATAAGTTTTTTTGCCTATATTTTAGGAGTCTTAATATATTCTTCACTTTTAAAATAATATTCTTTTGCCTTTTTTTTTTTACGTCTGCAAGGGTGTTTTTGACCTATTTTTTTGGGTCAAATTTAGTTGGGAAAAGGTTTGTTACCTATTTTATTGGACATACATTAGGGATTTAACAAAAACCTTCTCCATTTAAATTTAATATGTTTATTTATTATAGTCAATAGCAATATTTAATATCATAAAAATAATTATTAAAAGGTAAATGAAGATTTTGTCAAAAGCAAAAACTTTTAATGAAGGACAAAAAATTCAAACAACATTTATAACACCCTTCACACTTTTAATATAACTAGTTTAGGTGTACGCACCTTGCGCGTGTACCTCACTTTAATGAATTCAAACATTACACTAAATTGGATATTTGTTTAAATAATAAAGATGAATATAATAATTAAATTTAATATCTTTTGAGTATGTAAAGATGGAGAATTTATTTATTAAACCTAACCTTTATCAAAAATATTTTTAAAAGTCGATCGACATTCATCTACCATTTGTAAATTGCAACGAAATAATACAATGAAAGAGACATCAAAATAATACAATTAAATCTAATCTTTACAAACAATTTTTTTTTCAAAATCGTCCGACAATCATCTACCACCTGTAAACAATAACAAAATAATACGATAATAGAGATATCAGAATAATACAACTAAACCTAACCTTTACATAAAATAATTTCTCAAAGCCGACCAACATTTATCTATCACCTTTAAACTACAACAAAATAATACGATAAAAGTGATATAAAAAATAATACAATTAAACTTAAATTTTACACATAAAAATTTCTCAAATGCGATCGAAATTCATCTACGAACTGTAAACTACCACAAAATAACCAATTAATAGAGATATTACTATAATACAATTAAACCTAACTTTTACCTAAAAAATTTTCAAAGTCGACTCACATTCATCTAGAATCTGTAAATTAAAATAAAATAATAATATAATAAAGATATCAAAACAATTCAATTAAGTCTAACCTTTACACAATAAATTTTTCAAAGTCAATCGACATTCATCTACGACCTGTAAACTAATAAAAAATAATATAATAGTGATCACAAAACTTCAATTTTGATCCAACTAATTCTTGTCTGAGCGAAAAATTTGATCCTAAAAAATGATTTTGAATGAAAACAAGGAAGATATATATGTATATACACACATGTTGAATTCTATTATGCTGACAAAAATAATAAAGAAGTTCAGGGTTAGAAAATTAAGCATCCACCAATCTAGACATGCAATCGAATCAAGTTAGATGAGCATCAATGATATTCTCCCAATAGGCAAACCGGTTTGTTCTCTAGTTTAACGTACATCTCAATATTTATAGAAGTATTTCCTTAATAGAGTCCTATTTTTGAAGAATTTTTTTAGTTGAACAGTAGAAAAAAAATATTAATTAATTCTCCTACCATATATTTTAGGAGTCTCATATATTTTAGGAAGTTTAGTAGAAAGAAAAATATTAATTAATTCTCGATGAGAAACTTATAACTGAAAGAGAAACACAAGAAATCATCACAAGAGATTATCAATTTTTTATTATGTATAAATCAAAATAAAATAAAAAAAATAATATGGAACAATATGTAACAACCTCAAAAACATATTATAAAGTAACAATTTATGTTAGAATAAATACTAAATATTTTACTAATAATACCAATAGTGTAAGACTTTTCAACTTTTTTCTTCTTAATTTTTTTAGCAGTGCCTCCCTTTTTCTTTCTTCTCAAATCTAGAACATGAAAAGAGATAAAAAAACACAAACAATAGCATTAATAGGAATGTGAAACAACCATAACAAAAACAAACTATCAAACCTTGTTATTGCTACTTTCTTTTTTATACATTCGTTGAAGGATTTTTTTTTCTATATATAGCTAAAAAGTTCTAAATCTAAAGGAGATAAAAGTGGTAAAAGTTTACCTAAAATATAATTTATTTAATTAATTTTATAGTCATAAATTTTAGGTACATAATTCAAATAAGGAAAGATTTAATAACTAAATTTTAATGAATTTTTAATTTTTTAAAAATAAAAAATTAGTAAAAAGACGATTTTGTCTAAAACATAGTCTTTTAATAAAGGGTAAAAAAAATTCAATTCATTTTTCTAGAAGTCTTCACACTTTTAATATATTATAGATTATAGATATAAATATAGGTATAGATTATAGATTTACTGTAATTCTATAAGTAGGGTTAGGGAGGATTGTTGTGTACCGTGATCTTACCTCTTTCTTAAAAAGGAGAAAAGATTGTTTGTGATAGACCCTCGATTCCAACTAATGAAAAAGACGATAACAAAAAAAAAAAGAAATAGTGATAACTCATTTAAATTATATTGTGCCTTCTAAGATAGAAACTATTCTAATAGAGTTTGTATTAATAGAACTCCAAAACTCAAAATTAGTTTTTAACTTGCCTGCACGTTTAAACAATACATGTTAATAAGATACATAAACAACAAAGATCTAAATATTACTGGTTGAAAGAATAAGTTTGGATACATGAATGCAAGACAAATTTGAAAACATATAAAGCTGGGAAAATGTTAAGACAAAATTGAAGAAAAAGACGTAGAAACAAAACTCCCCACATAACTAAAGAAACGAATTTGAAATTGTAACTCCTTTTATAGAGGTTTTAAAACCGACAACCAGAAGGATTCATAACCAAAAATACTTAATTTTAGACATGTATATAATTTGTATTAAAATACCTCCAACTATAAAAGGAAGAAAAGAAAGGCTCAATGGACTCCGATTTTAGTTTTACTTTTCCAAAAAAAAAAATGTATTAATGTTGGTTTTGTACGTTGAAACCAGGAGAAATTGTAGAAGTTACGTTGAGTTCTTGCCTTTGTTGAAAGTTGAAAAACTTGTATGGAAAAATTGTAGGATTCCTAGTGCACTTTGATGGAAACTTTTATGGAATAATTGTAGTAGTCCTAGTGTACTTTGATTTTATTATTAGTGTTACCAAAAGTAATGATAATTATAACCAAATTTAGATACGTTAGTTTTTTTTTTTTTTTTTTGCATGGACACTTCAAATATTACAAAATAATTAAATAATTTTTTTAAAGAAAAAAAAGTGAAAAGACGATTATGGAAAAATGGTAGGATTCCTAGTGCACTTTGATGGAAACTATTATGAAAAAATTGTAGCAGTCCTAGTGTACTTTGATTTTATTATTAGGGTTACCAAAAGTAATGATAATTATAACCAAATTTAGATACGTTAGTTTTTTTTTCTTTATTGCATGGACACTTCAAATATTACAAAATAATTAAATAATTTTTTTTAAAGAAAAAAGAGTGAAAAGATGATTTTATCTAAATCGAAGATTTTTAATAAAGGGCAAAAAGTTCAAATCACTTTTTTAAGGGTCTTCACACTTTTAATATATTATAGATACAGATACAGATACAGATACAGATACAGATACAGATGCAGATACAGATACAGATACAGATACAAATATATATATAGATATAGATATAGATTATTTATAGGTTTTGTTTTTATTTTAAAATTTCTTTATCTGGTTTGTAGAATTATTTTTCATTTAAGTCTTTTTTTTACTTATTGAATATCCAATTCTCTTATTATTTTTTTAATATGTGTAGATGTCTTCTCGGATAAATTTAGGGTGCATTTGATGTTTTTTCTCCGGTGAACATTGATCTTGATCTTTTTATTATTTAAAAAAAAATAGATTCACACCGGACAATATCATTATTTAATTATATTTTTAATATTTAGAAATTTGACATCAATAAAAAATATATTTAGTAAATCTTAATGACTATTTGGAGTACTTTTTTTTTTCTCTAAAAGGTGCTTATTTTTTAAGAATGAGGTATTTGGTAAAGCTTTTGGGAGAAAATAAATATTTTTCAAAAGTAGCAGGAAGCTATTTTTTCAGAATAAAATAAGAAAAGTTTTTTCCTAAATTCATTTTTGTGAAAAACACTTTTAAGAAAAATACACTTAAATGCACTTTAAATAATTTTTTGCCAAATAATAATTGTTGCTCAATTTTTTTCTCTTTTGAATTGATTGACAAAACACAAGTTGGTTTCCACTAAAAGTATTTAAAAAAAAAACACTTTAAAAATAAGTTCTTTTAGAAGTTTGAATAAACATGCTATTAAATATTAATTATGTAGTACTAAAATTTAGGAGTTTAAAATCTAGTAAAATTTACATTATATAAATCATTTTCTTATTTGAACTATTTAACATAATTGTAAATATACCATACAATTTTTGTTAATTTAAGATTTTGAAATTAAGTATAATTATGTTTATTAAAATAAATTATTTGAACTATGTAGAAAGTCTTGATATTTACTTTAAATAAATTAAAATATCAATTATCTCATATAAATTTTATTCACGTTTGAATGATGTCATCTAATTTTGTGACTAAATATTTAAAATCGGACAAACAAATATATGCAACTTTCTTCTTTGATATTAATACACGTCAATTAATAAAAGTACATATTAGAAGAATAAAATTATTTTTAAAAAATAGCAATTGACACTAAAATAAATATTTTTTTTGGGCAATAAATGGTGAACGATTACCATATCAATAAACGAACAAATACACCTAAAGAGTATCTATAATCTTTGTTACCTATACATAGGTACCAGATTAGTAAACCTCAAGCAAGCCTCTAATTACACAATCATTAAAATAAACGTTGTTTCGATCTGAATGATAAGAATCTATTTTTCTGTCTGTCTGCTATCTATCTATCTATCTATCTATCTATCTATCTATCTATCTATCTATCTATCTCTCTCTCTCTCTCTCTCTATATATATATATATATATATGTATATATATATGTATGTATGTATATATATATGTATGTATAAAGGAAGAATGTGGGGATGTTGATGTGGCATGTCTTACAAGCAAGTATTCATATTTATCCTTTTTCTCAAAATTTTGAGGTTTTCTGTATTTTTAAATTTTTTTAAAATTTTATCTATTTATTTTAAGATAAATAACATTTAATAATACAAATAATGAATTGTTGTAACTCTCCTTTTTATTAAGCCATAATAATTGTGAAATGTTATTAATTAGTTTTAACTCCACCCTCTCCATCTTCCCTCCCATCATTCACCCTCTTATAAATAATAATCCTTCTACCAGAAATCTCAACGGATATCCCAAAAATAAAAATAATATGTTATTTTATCGTATTATTTTTTTTGTTAGTGGAATAGTTTTGGTCAGTTTATGATCAAAATATTTTTTTTCATATTATATTATTAGTGCCTCTCATAAAAAAATGTAAAATAGTTTCATGCTATTTGTGTCAATGATGGACGAAGTTTATTTGTGTCTAATTCATTTTAATTTATCTTTTCAGGATAAACGAAATTTTCATCTATTTGGATTCATAATGTGAGTGTGTGCAACAATTGTAAGAACACTCAAGTCGATATATTTCAAGAGATTTTGCCGTCCTTGAAAGATTAATTATTGTATAATTTGTGTGTATTAAACACTTTGTGATAAATACATCATAATTTTGATTGGTAATTTGATAAGCGATACATGATTTAAGTAGTTTACCAACGGTAAGTTTGAGATATAAAAATATGACTTATTTTTATTTAAAAAAATTCTCTCACTAATAATATTATTTGATCATATTACTCCTCTTATAAGAAAAGTTCTCTGATCATGTATGTAAAATAAAAGAAAAAAAGAGAGAAAGAAAAATAAAAATACCAATATCAAAATAGATTCATAGAATTTGATTTAGCGGATTTGGGGCAAAAGAACTCTACTTTGTGTTTTTCAATTTATATATTTTTAATTTTTTTGATAATTTTGCCTTTTAGCATTTATATGTAAAATAAAAGAAAGAAAAGTAAAGGTACCAATATAAAAAAGATTCATAGAATTTGGTTTAGTATTGGTAATTTGTCCTTTAGAATTTAGAGAAGAAAACTTTAAACGACTAAATTCAAAGGTAGATACTTGTATTACATTCTAAAATTAGTTAGGGTAATACTTAGGTAAGAAATTGCAGAAGGAATCATAATTATTCAAATATTAAATCATTAATAATTTCTATCATAAGTGAAGTATAATATGTAGATGAAGTAAGTAACTGATTAAAAAAATGACAGTTTGGTGCACTAAAACTTTCATTATATACAATAATTGAAAAAGAGTCCGAACCACAATATTTTTTTAATTTATGTTAGTTAATGCCTTAGTTAATAATTTCATACTATAAGTTTTTTTGGCTTTTAAGGTTATTATTCTAACTTTTAAAATCTTTCATAATTTGACAACCATTCGGGAGGAATATATTAATTTTAAAAGATCTTTTTGAGATAAAATTTTTAATGATTTAAATATTTTTTAATGATTTTAACATCAATATATATATATATAAAGGAGAAACAAAATAAGGTTATGTGGCACCTCTCTATGACCATCATTCACATTTATCCTTTTTCTTATTTTTTTGATATTTTTTGCATATTATCAACTAAGTAAATGAATTAATAAATGGTTCATAAAATAAAACCCTCAAAACTATCTTTATGATAAATCTTTACAATAAAACCCAATGTACAATTTTGTTTTCTACAACCCACGTAGGAGAGTAACATTAATGATCAACCCACCTATTCATGCATTTTGTAGTTGTAAGTTGTAACTATAAAGTTAAAGTTAATGAGGAAAATAAAAAATTGTTAAGGCAATAAAGATAAATAACTGTAATTAATGACAAGGATAGTGAAGAGTCATTAGCATGGACCCTTCGTTCTCACCAATATAAATATTTTCTAAAGCTTACAGATCATAATGTTTATATTTGGTGTCTTCCTTAGATCACATGTTATGGAAAACATTGTGGGATATATTTCTTCTCAATCTTTCAATTTAATCTTTATAAATTGATTAAGTGAGAGTTGTAGTGTTTAATTAGTTCTCTGCTTTGTTTTTTTCTTATTCTGTAATTCTTTTTTTGGGTAGAATTTCTATAGATTTGCTTCATTTAAATAGTGTCTATTTATTTATTAAGATTCTTTTTCATTATTTTTTCTTTGTAGAATTCTGAATTATCTGAACATAGAGAAAGAAGTGTACTTCTTTTGTAATAAAGGATAGAATTATACATGCACGTCTAATTTCAGGATGTTGTTGCAGGGAAAAAATCAAAGTATGATGTCCACAAAAAATGAAAAACCACATGTAGTTATCTATCATTATTTAGCACTTTATTCTAACAAAGGTGTGCTAAGAATGTTTGTACTTTATATTCATGAATATGTATGAAATTATTTTTTTATGGAGTTGATGGAAATTTTACTACATTTTAACGTAGAATTTACATGTCTATATTTTCAAAGTTTTTAAATCTTTCGGCTTACAATTTCAATATATTTTAAGATTGGGCTCCTCTTGGTGATGTCATTTTTTTATTTTTATGTTGTATTTGTATGAATATATCCGATAATTCTCATCACGACGAATACTTACCATCCAAGCAATTTCTTTTTGTCCAAAAACCTTTACTTCATTCACTTCTATTTCGAAAATAATAAGTTATGTGATTTACTTTGAAATTGTGTAATCTCATGAACAAATAGACTATAATTAGTTATTAATAATAGAGAGAACAATAACCCACCAAATGACTTTTACATGATTGTTTAGTATTAGTTAAATATTCTGCATTCTTGGCATTAAAGATTACATCATAAAGATATACTAATTAGGTAGTGTTGAGTTTTTGTTTTCAATATAATATTTTCTGAATTTTTATTTACTTTATAATTCTATATGTGTGTGTGTGATGCACTAAAAAAATTGTGTATTGCGTTGGAATTCCGATTGAATATCTTTATGAAATATAATATTTATTTTTCAGTTCATTTTTATCTAAATTAGATTATTTAATCTTGATAATTATATTTTATCATTATGATATAAGAGATCATCCAATTTTGATAAATGAGAGAATATTGTAAAAGAGTAATCAATCTTGAAAATATAATTACATCAAGAAACAATATAGTCAATGTTACTGTTGGGGAACATAAAGTTATAAAGTTGATCAAAATTATAAAAACATATATTTTATTATGAAAATTATAACAAAATTATGTCGGCATATATCATTTTTATTTAACATCGCGAACATATTCACTAGCTATAATGTCAATGTTGGATGTATTAGCAAGACTAAATGAAGCAGATGTGATTTAGAGGTATTTACTTGAATTAGAGTGGTGTTACCAAACGGAACAGTACAACAAACATAGATCAAAGGTAGACATTGAAAATAATTTTAAGAAGGAGCAAGTGACTGCTATTTATGAAACAATAATTTATTATAGATGGCAAGCAAGAAACTAGAAATATTTTTGACAGATAAATATGAATACAAATTTTATAGTTGCACAGATACAAAAAAAATTAAGGGAGAGAATTGATATACTTCAGGGTCTAGAAAAGCTTAACATTGTCAATTTTTGGTACATATTATATATATGTATATAAAGGAGGAATTTGGGGATACTGATGTGGCAAGTCTAAGAATTAAGGAATATTTATCTTTTTTTGTAATTTTTTTAGCTTTTATTTTTTAAATTTTCCTCATTTATATAAATTCATAAAATATTATTAACAATGACATTAATAAATAATAATAATAAATAAACCTTATTTATGTCATTCATTGTCATTGCTACTGTAAAAAAAATTTTGCACCCATATTCTTTGATGAGAACCGCTTGACTCTCTTTGTTATTGCGCTTTTATTTTTGTAAATCTTTTTATATACCTACACTCCTTTTATATTAAATTCTATTTATTTGACCATTAAATAAAATAAAGAAGAACAACCATAAAAGGATGAGGAAAAAAATAGGGAGGTCAGACACTATTAAAAAAACTGTAAAAAGAGACTTAAAAAAGAGACCTCATGAGGTCTCTTTCCCTCAAAAAGAGACTTCAAAAGCGACCTCAATTGACGGTATCTAAAACATAGGTCGCTTTTTGTAAGAGTCCTCATGAGGTCACTTAAAAGCAACCTCACGAGGTCACTAGGTTATTTCTTGAATTTTACAAAGAAGAGACCTCGTGAGGTCTCTAAATTATTTTTTATAATTATTATTATTTTATTAAAAAGAGACCTCATGAGGTCTCTATTTGATTTTTTTATTTTTATTTTTTAATTAAAAGACACCTCACGAGGTGATTATTATTTCTTAATTTTTTGTTATAAATAATTTATTTAAAACATAAGCGACCTCTTGCAGTCTCTTATTTGAGCATGTAGAAAATGAAATCGTGAAAAAGAGACCTCATTAAGACGCTTTTGTGAAAAAATAAAAATGCGAAATAGCAACCTCACGAGGTCTCTTTTTGTAAAACAATAGCTTTTACAAATACCTGCCATTTTAATTCAATTCAATAATATACACAATATATCAATTAAATCGAGCTCCAAGAACTCCCACCAATCAATCAAACTACAACAAACACAAGTAAATATAATCTAATTAATAACCACAAAATAAAAATAAAATTTAAATAACTTGAAATTGAATGAACAAAACATAAAAGTCATAAGTTATTTAACAATATTATTATTCACACTACTTTAAAGTTTTAATGCATTCAAAAACACCTAAGAATTCAAATAAACCACCATGAAGTATATAGTTTGAATTATCTTGACAACATTCAACTTTAACAACGCGGCGGTGTATTGTCTACATAGTAATCCTTATCATCTTCATCACAACTGGGCTCCTTAGTCACATCTCTGTATTGACCATATACTCCATGTGAAATAGGTAGAGACTGTGGAGGTCGATAAGGGCGCACTACATCATCGGGATAAGGGGGAATCCCCCTGAACCAAGTAATGCATCGAATTGGGCCTTCATTCCTGCATACTGTATATCTCTTTGCCTTTCCCTAGCCTGCGAGGCCTTAGCTTCTTTAGATAGCTCAGCTATTTGATGCTTCAAAGCCAAAATCGTATCACTTGACTCATCATCCTGGAAACTATCGAGGCCTTCTAGTTCCGAATGAAATTCACTGAAGGTTCGTTGGGGAAATCCATAAGCATATCCATACCTAATCGGGACACCAACCGCATGCATTCTCTCATTCTGCTCTTGGCTAAGTGGTAGGTCTCGCCTATCTTCTGGCAGAGTTTGATGAAGATCCTCTATGCATTGCAGATATCGATTCTGATTTTAATGATATTAGAATATAAATTTAGAAAACAAAGTAATTACTACTAGAAATAAAGGCTTACATAGGTCAGCCTTGTGTATGTAGCCTTGACTGCCTCAGCCTTGAGTTATTGGCCGCCTAAGTTTTTTTTCCTGCAAACAAAATTAATTGAATTTTAATTGCTATACAATAATTATTACAAAACACTAACTGAAACATCAAAAATATTACATGTATATTGACTGAAGTTGATGTCTGATTCTGAATAACTTATGTATCAGAAAGGTTCTTTATATAATGTAGATACACGATTCAACAATATTCTTCTCTTATATTTTTCATAAGTAGATACTAAAAGGCTAGCAATAATTCAAATGACACTATCTCAATTTAGTTTACAAATAGAATTTGTGTAGTAATTAGTATACACCTAAACTAAATGGACTGAAATTTAAAAGATAAAAAATGAGCAGATTAGCAGAATATATAACACAGGACAAAAAACAAAGCAAGAAGACTTTGTGTGCACACAGTTGTGGTTATTAAAAAGGCTTCATACTGTTGCCCACATAATTATCCAATTTGTGACACAAGGCAGAATCTTTGTTTAAGGGTATATCTCCACCTTTGCACTTCCTTTCTGTATTTGATGTATATCTTATGCTATTAGGACCCATTCAACATGAAAATATCAATTTAGAGTAGACAGGTTCCTAAGGAACTGATCATAATGTAATGTAACAATCCAAGTACCCATCTAACCTCCATTATAAAATAATTTATGAGTGTTTTTTCTTCTGCTTCAACAATTGCTTTGAATTTGCTATCAAGTGTCATGTAATTATGAGTTTCCTTTCTTTCTTTAAGCTTTTATCTCCAGTCTAAAAGTGAACCAGCTAGTTATTACTACTTCGTTTGGTAGTCAATGATAAACCGAAACATAAGTATTGCTGCAATAGTTCAATGACTATTATGACGAAAGGATAAAGTGCCCATAAACCTTACCTTAGATAGACCATTTCTGATTATGTATTACACTAGAGATCTTGAAATGATTCATTAAAGAAAAGGGGGCATTAAGTCATACAAAAATCCCAGTAAAGATAAAACGGATATTGGATAAGTGTGCAAAGACTTGTCATCTGTACATATTATGAGGCATTTTTTTAATCCAAAAAGAAAAACCAAAGTCAGCTACTAGTATAACCATCCATGAACAACTCAAAGAACTGGCAGATTTACAATTCAGATAGTTAAAGATCACGACAATTAATTATGTACAAATAGTGACACCTTAAAATCATAAAACCACTTATTAATCATGAATTAACAATTTCAAAATCACTCTAGAAACAACACTTTTCTGTTACACTGCCTCTACCATAACCAAAATCACTCAAAAAAACCAACACTTTCCTGTTATGTTTCCTCTACCATAACCAAAATCACTCAAAAAAGCACTTTCTTGTTATGTTGTCTCTACCATAACCAAAATCACTCAAAATAACACATTCTCGTTATCACTCTAATAATCAACAATTTACTGTTACACTGCCTCTACCATAACCGAAACCACTCTCAAATACTAAGCATTTCAGTCAAAATCACGCCAACCAATCACGTCAAAACAGCGACATCTCAAAATCATATAACCACAATATCAATCATGAATCAAAAATAAAACTTAGGAAAAAAAACAAATTCTCAAGAGAGAGATGAGTACATCACGGAATTGGAGAAGTCCAAGTTGGCCAAGGTAAGTAATGGCATGATGAGCGGACTCAACAGGAATAATAAGCTGAATGAAAGTCATCTTCTCTGAGCGCATCAGATCCATTGACGACATGTTATCAATGTTTTCCATACATTTAGGATTCAAGTACAAATTCAAACTAGTCGGACTCCAATACTAATAGACAGAGAGAGATATGTATTCAAATCTGATCTCTGATAAAAGGGACACCACACTCTTCTTTCACACTGGATTTTCAGTTTATTTGCATTTTGGTTAACAGTGGGCAAAGGTAACTAACTACCATGGCAATGAAATTCGATCAACATCTCGCATATTTCGCTGTTTTTTCAGCTTTACGTTTCAACCCAACAAAGATTCTCAACCAAAACCTGTGATGTCAAACTAGCTGCTAACCTCGACTTACATATACCTCAAATTTCTCTCTGTTACATGCAATTCCACCATCCGTCCCACCCAACGTAAAAACCAGCCTAATAGTGAATGAAAACTCACTGATTTAAATTATTGAGGTTGAAAATATAACAATTGTCTCAGTTGAAACATGAAATAAAATACAACTCAAACAAAAGTTAAACCCTCACAAGTATCAAGAAAAAGAATAAACTCCAACAAAACTTTTCACATATTCTGAATTAGGTTAGCTAAAATGTTAATAAAAAACATCATATACAAGAAAAAAAAATCAAATCTAGAACCAAAAAAGCAAAAAACACAAAATACATAAGGGTACAAGACAATCTATAACTCAATTGAAGATGGAAGAAATCGACAAGAATGTCGGAAAACATAAACGCGGTTCTGAAACAAGGCAACGAAGCCCCTAACTATTGCTTCACATTTAGAAAAAAATTAAGGAGACCCAAAACATCCATAGATTCAAATACTAGTCTATACATAGATAAGAAAAAAAATGAAAGTTGCAACCTTACTTGAAATGGAAGAATTGATGGGTTATTTAGGATTTGGGCAAGAGAGTTTCTAGTGAGGGGATTTTGAGAGGGACAGATTTGGGCGAGAGAGATTTGAGGCGAGATGATTTTGAGAGAGGGCAGATTTGAGAGCCGATTTTGAGAGCACTGAATCTTTAGTTTTGGTTTTGTATACTTTTAATTATAATAATAATAATAAAATATTATAAGAATTAAATAAATATATATTTTGACTTTACATTTCATAAAATGGTGACAAATAATTATTATTAATAGCAAATATTAATTTACCAAAATTGTAGCGACCTCATGAGGTCGCAATGTTTAATTTTTTAAAAATAATTATAATTATTTTGGCGCTAACTTTTTTCGCATTTTATTTTCGACCTCTTGAAGTCGCTAATATTGTAACATTTACCGACTTCATGAGGTCTCTTTATTTATAATAAATTAAAAAAATAAAATTAAGGGGATAAGCGACCTCATGAGGTCTCTTATTTTCGACCTATTTTTGAGGTCTCTTTTTTTTAGTCTCTTTTTTACAACTTTTTTAGTAGTGAGATTTGTTGTTAAACTCCAGAATGATTTCATGGACAAGGACAATTTCAAGGGAGCAGTTTTAAATGCTACGATTGAAGAAATAAATGCCGATGAAGAAGACTCATAAATCAAGAAAAAGTAGAAATATGAGTGTATGTATCTGTATTTATATGAGTTTTTATTTTACACTTATCTTAGTTATTGATTAAATTTATGCATTGTATCGTTGTTTTTACTTTGTGCATTATATCTTAGGCATGCAGAAAATTGATGAATTGATATTTTTTGGACCAAATTTATATACATGGGCAAAAAATAAAGCTTTTCAACGATATCAGGAGATTTGGAGAAAAATGAAGTTAAAGTCAAAGATTTTGTTCGTGACTTATTATTGCAATGGACTACTGCAGTTGTTTTTAATGAGGGAATACTCATATTTTGATTAGGAATTTTTAGCTCAATATTCAAATCATTTTTTTTTTTGGGTCTAAAAATCATTTCATTAATGGGTCTTCATTTGTTGAAAAAATTAGCAGGTTCCATATAAACCCTGGAGAGCATAAGTCGTTGAAATATCTCATTAGTTGTTGAATATCGTATATAGATCTATTTCTCATAAGTCACAAAGATTTTTCATTATCATATGTTTGAAATTGTATTTTATTTTTTTAATTAGTGCAGATAAATAAATAGTGGTCTAGATATGAAGAATATACAAGAAGATCAAATTCCTATGTTTCGAATATCAGAAGGATTCTAATTTGTCTTGTAATGTGTCATGTTATATTTTAATTTTCTTGTATTATTTTTGTATATATTTTCAGGCACTATGAGTAATAGCATGTCTTTTTAGCGTTTAGTAAAATCGCTCGCTCATATCAACAAGTAGTTAAGATGATAAGAGTTGAATCTCTAATTTAATATTGATTTCTTTTTCAACTACTATTAGTAACTGACTCTATAACTTCTTCAACAAATATTGTTTTTCGATCAATTTTTGAATAATATAGAAATGGTTCTTTTTAATTTTTGTTTTTTATATCGACATGACAATCTTGAATCACTACTAAAAAAGCTATAAAAAGAGACCTAAAATAAGAGACCTCAAAAATAGGTCAAAAATAAGAGATCTCATAAGGTCGCTTATTACCTTAATTTTTTTTAAAAAAATTTCTTTTAGAAAAGAGACCTCATGAGGTCAGTTAATAATAAAAAAAATACGTAAAATAATAATAGTGATTTTATGAGATCGAAAATAAATTCTGAAATAAGTTAAAGCCTAAATATTTAAAATTATATTAAAAGAAATTATAAATAGTCACCTCATGACGTCTCTTTATTTTGGTCAAAGTGGTCAATTTTTTTTTTTTTTAAAATACAAATTTTTCTTTTATATTTAATAAAAAAAATACAAACCCCAACACTTATTTAGTAACACAGTTCAGTTGACAAGCCCACCTCCCTCCTCTCACAAAATTCTTTTGTCGAAATCGCTCAAATCGGCCAAATCACCATTGCATCGATCTACCAAGGAGTGCGGTAAGTTTAATATTTTTCCTTTCTATCTGCATTGAGTGACTTGTTACTTTGATTTCTAGTTTTTTGGCGTTGATTTATCTATTATTTTGAGCTTTCTAGTGAAGCTATCGATTCTATACTATTAATGTTGTTCTAGATTATTTAGGTTATGAGTATTAGGTTAAAATTTTAGATGATTTGTACCAGTTGCTTCAATTTGTTTGATATTAGTGATTTAGAATTTTCTACTGTGCATTTAGCAAAGTATCAATATAGTCAAAGTAGGATAAACAAATTAAAACGGGGGGACTAGGGAGTAGTTTTTGGTGAGCTCACATTAAGTTAAATTAAGATGGTTTTCTTCCCACTGCTAAAGTTTGTTTGGTATTAGTGATTTATGGTGTTCTAGTGTGGATTTAGCAGAGGACAAGACACAGTGAAAGCAAAGTATCCATATAGGATATATGAGCTAGTTTGAATTATGATTTAGTCAGTTAGTTATTATTGGTAAATTCACATTTTGTAGGGTATGGGATTTATAGAATTCATAGTTTAAGGTACGTCTAATTTTTCTCCAAAGATTAATTGTTAAGTGCTAAAGAATTTAGTCAGTTAGTTATTGTTGGTAAAATTCACATGTTGTAGGGTGTGGGATTTATAGAATTCATAGTTTAAGGTACGTCTAATTTTTCTCAAAAGATTAATTGTTAAGTGCTGAATAAAAAACAGGCCCTGATGGAGCAGAATGGACTTTGGGGATTCATATGTCAACGCTAATTAGTTTGATTAGGGATTCTCAATGGGATTTAGAGAAATCCTAGTTTTAGGGATTTTCAAGATGCGGAAAGTGAGGTTGAGATGGTTCAAGAATGTGAGGAGGAGGTGCATGGATGCCCCAGTTCAAAGGTACGAGAGGTTGGCTAGGTATAGTTTCAGGCAGGGTAGATAAATCGAAGAAATATTAGAAGGAGGTGATTAGAAGTGATATGGAGTAGTTATAACTTATGGAGGACATGGCCCTAGATATTAAGGTATGGAGGATGCGAATTAGGGTAGAGGGTTAGTAGGCGGGAGCACGTTCTTGCTAGTAGATAGGAGTGCTTTGTTTATAGCCATGCCCGTGGTCATAAGTGTTATGCTTGTGTCTTAATCCAGAGGAGGTCTCTTAATTTAAGGTTATCTGATGTTAATAGATTATGAAACCTTCCAATTGATTTGAAGTGTGAAAGATTGGCCTTAACAGTTTCTAGTTCAATAAGAGATACTTGATTTGATTTTCTACTGATAAAAAAATGCTATTAGCCACTCCATCTTTGTGGTAGGGGTAAAGCTTGCGTACACTCTACCCTTTCCATACCCACTTTGTGAAACTACGCTGGGTATGTTGTTGTTGTTTGCCAAAAAATACTATTAATTTATTCACGTGGATCTTTAAGTGATAGTGAAATGTCTTTTCAAAAATGAAGAGAATTAGTAAATGTAGAAAATTCTTTGACAGTTAAATACTGTCAACTCATCAACTGTATCGTAACGAAGGCTGAATACATACACAAATGCTTAAATTTGTCTGAATTTTTCACCTAGCTACCTGAACTAAGCCTATAACGTATTGAACACTTGATCTATGACGAAAATCTGCCTATTTGATACATATGGATGATGTGGCACATAGCATGGATATCACATACATTAAGCATATTAATGCATTGAAAATAAGCTGCCATGAATTTTTTCCCTCCTTATTCAATTCTTTTCTCATCACTCTCAATAAAACAAGACCCATCGTCCATCTATTTTGGTCGTAAATCTCCAAAAATAAACCACCAGAGTTACCCTTTTCCCATGACATAAACAAAAACCAATTCTTGACCACCACCATTACAGACCAAAAATGACCTTGCTGCCATCAGTTTTCTTCTCCTCTAGCTTCTGAAACAAACACAAAAAATAGAGACCCAACACATCATACACTCCATGGGTCCCTCACAAACTGCCATCCTTGAATTCTATATCCAACTATTAGTTTCATTGGCCAAGTTTTCCCCTTGAAAATGGACAGCTTCCGCCACACTTAATATGGAGTTCTAATTGAAGGGATTTGAATTTTCTATTTATTTTTGAACCTTGAAGAGTCATGCAACTTTTTCACTTTTAAAGAAAGCTTTGAATTTTAACTAATTATTTTCGGTGAGCACAATGCCATATCAACAACTTTATGATTCTCTTTTTCCTATAAATTTAAGAGCTTTATAGATCTACCTATAAATTACTTCCTCATTCACTTTTACTTATCTACTTTATTAAAAATAGATGTCCATTTTTACACGTCTCTTTAAAAAATTCAAGAGATAATTTATCATTTTAATGCCACAAATCAATGCGTTAGTGATTTCTTCACTGTGCTTCCTAGGTTACATTTGACATCTTCTCCATGTAATGATGAATTGATGTTGTTATCCCTGGTAGGAAGTCATCTTAATTGGCTAGCTAGATAGCCATATAATTCAAAGAGAATTCTTAAATGTCATATTTTTTGTTTATCATGACTTTGGAGTGGAATTGATGATGGACAAAGATTAGTAGCATGTTGATAGTACTTCCAAATTGCTTTCTAGGTATCTGTTTAATTATTGCATTTCTCTAACTTATTGTATAATGGTTCTAGCTAAGTATATTCAAATAACACATGGAGTTGTTTACAAATTACAGTGTGCATAAAAATAAAGTTAGGGCTCCTGTTGTTAATAGTGAATGAAGGAGTGGTTTAAAGAGAGAAACCTTTTTCTTGTGTCGCTTGTATTCTCTGGTATGGAGGCTTTTCACGGCTATTATTTCGAATATGTTGGTTTAGATAGATAAACCATTGCTCTCTGGAACTGCTTATTGCTCTGTTCAAGTTTCTCCTTAGGCCTATTTCTTTCTTGTTTAGAAGTCGCATGAAACAACACCTGATGTTGCCAGCCTCGGTCACTTATATTTTTAAGGTTGAGAAAATGATAGAATGGTCTCTTATGTTTGGAATTTGGTCTAAGATAATCCTTTAAATTGAGTATTTTTGGTGTCAATTAAATGTATAACACATGATGTCAGTAGTTTTCTTTGATGTAACTAGTTCATACGATACATATATATATATATATATATATATATATATATCTATATATATATATATTTCCAACCCATATAGATATTATCCAATCTTTTCTTTTCTTTAGTTTCCAAGAACATCAATTATATAATAACTACAATTTTGTTTTATTTATGAACTATTAAACCAGAAAAATGATTCAAAACAAGATAAGTAACTGGGAAAACTTTATACATATAGAGTAGTATACTAATTTACTAGAATTCAATGTAAATTCAAAGTTACAACTTCTCTAGATCAAGCCAAACCAAGATCAAGAATGGGTACATTTTTGACTTTCAGGTACTTCATACTACTATATATCTTCTTTTACTTCAAAACTATCCAATATGAAGAACAAAAGAATTGGCATTTGATTTTGAGAGCTTTGGTAAAATTTCAAACTTTTGAGTCTTATCTTGCTCTTTATGGTGATGCTAAGGTTGTTAATTATATATACAAATGAGTGGTTAAATTGGTTTTAGTGTTGGAAGACTGTTGAACTACAAGGCAACTGATCTGCTTGAAAGAAATTCAAGTAAAATGGTGTCTTTTTTAATGCATTTTTTGTTTCTCTTGTTAAGAGAAAATGGGGATGTATTTTCTTTTGTGATGGTACCTATTGGATAATTTGGGTTATTGGATGTAGGGCTGTGTAAATTTTGGTTCAAACCGTTAACCCGAATCGATAATTACTTTATCGGGTTAACGGTTTGGTTTTTTTCACTATTGGGTCGGTTATTGGTTTAACATTTCCAACTAACGGGTTATCGGTTCGGGACTCGGGTTTGCTTATTTTCTTATTGGGCCACCCGATAGCCCGATAAGGAATGCACAGTGACAGTATATCCATTGTAGGTGCCCATGGCCAATTCACCAAAACTGGCCTAAAACAACTCTAAAGGCCCAATTCCCATTTCCCAAACGGCCCCAAAACTACTTACTACTTAGAGACCTAGGGAGAAGGGAGTAGTTAGGGTTTCATACTTTCATTTCATTTCAATATTTCATCTTCTTAGAAGTTTCGCCTTCCCATCAATACCATCTTCTCCTCAACTTTCTTGGTTTTCTTCTTTGAAGCAAAAGGTGGCTCAACCGTCAACGTATTACACTCGTGGAACGTTTACTGTTACTGGAACGTCATTCAAGGGCAAAATTACACTCGTGGATCGCTCTAGGATATTCACTAAGTCCCATCTGCATAGTGCATATAACAAACTGCTATATTACTACTTAGGTAAGACTGTTAGAAGTCTTTTTTGTGAATTTTTGCTCCGATCTACCTCAGTCAGACACTCACGCTGCAAATTGTTTTAATTTTCCCATCTGCGAATTGCGATCTGTCTGTAGTTTGCCTTACTCACGCTCATCGGGTCAAAGACCGCCTCAGCCTCTCTTAGTCTCTCTCAACAGTCAAGTGGTCAACACTCAACAGGTAAGAATTTTTGTTTTTGCTCGATTTCATTCTTAGATGTTTTCTGCTAATCTGCTTCATCTTCAATTCCTGCATATGACTATAGAATACTCCTTAAAACAACCAAGATTTCGATGAAGTTAAATATTCCGAAGAAATTTTGTTTTATGGATATTAGGATTATTGTTGAACTAGATATGATTATCAGTTGAAGTGAAAAATAGATGGATTTTTGTTATATGTACTTTAGTTGATTTTCTGTTGTTAGTGATTTGCACAGATTTTTTATTTTCAGTGATTTGCACTGGTTTTTATAATTTGCAGTATGTATGTACACTGATTTGCAGTTTCTATTTTGTACACTGTTTTTCTGTTTGCAGTGATTTGCAATGATTTTCTGTTTTCATGGATTTGCACTAGTTTTTGAAATTTGCAATATGTATGTACACTGATTTGCAGTTTTTGGTTTGTACACTGATTTTCTATTTGCAGTGATTTGCACTGATTTTCTGTTTTCTGGATTTACACTGGTTTTTGGAATTTGCAGTATATTTTGTGCACTGATTTAATGTTAATGGTTAACCTGATAACCGAACCGATAACAATGAAAAATCGATAACCAATAAACCGATATCTTAACGGTTCTTTAATGGTTTAGCATATATACAAACCGATAATGAATAAGTAAAATCGATAATTTTCAAAACCGAACCGAACCGACCGATATGCAGCCCTAACTGGGTGGTAGAAAAATAAAATTTCTTTCTGTGGAATTTGATACATTTATGGATGAAAAATATGGTGATGTGAATGGAAATCATGTTGGTGTTGATTTAAACAATTTCATATCTGTGAAAGGGAGTAATGTGAATGGAACATAAAGAGTACAAATAGTTATGGATAAAGCTATGAAAGATGGTAAGGGTAAGAATTTAGTACTTGACTGAACTTGGGAGTTCAATTTTATTTGTCTGTAAATTCTCTAAGTTCTGTGCTTATGTTTCTGTTCTATGTTGTAGCTGTAATTTAATGATCAATTATCCTTAATGTAATTCTTCCAGCTAATTGTTCAATAGTAATATTCTTGATGAACTATCTAAGCTACTTTTATTTAATTATTCTTGATTAATAACTAAATTAATTTCATTTGCAGGAAAAAAAACTCGGGGGGTTGATAACTCAGGCTGATGCATTCAAGACTACGCATAAGAAAGAAGAAAACCTTTGGAGATGGTCAATAGATAGGTGTGACAGAGAAGCACGACAATGATGAGGATGATCATGATCATGTGGCAAACATACCATCGCATCCTTAAAGTTTAGTGTTGCATTAGATATCTAAATTATGTACTTTGTGGTGGTTTATTTGAATTATTAAGTGTTTGAATCTTTGAACTAGTTTGAAATAGAATTGTATATATAACTTACGACTTCTATGTCTTTCTCACTCATTTTTGAAGTATTTTAATGTTGATTTTCGTATAGTATTTATTGGACGATATTTAGTACATGTATTGTTGTAGTTTGATTGATTGGTGGGAGCTTTTGGAGCTTGATTTCCCTGATTAAGTTGTATATATATATTATTGAATTGAATCAAAATGACAAAAAGACATTTGTAAAAGCTGCTATTCACCACCATTTTTTTTGTTTTTGGGGAAAAAAGAGACCTCATGAGGTCGCTTTTTTGCATTTTTATTTTTCATGATATTAACAAAAGTGACCTCATGTGGTCTCTAGTCTACAATTTTTTTTCGAACGACGCCAATAAGAGACCTCAAGAGGTCATTTTCTTTTTTTAAAAAATATTTTAATAAAACATTAAGAAATAATAGGGACCTTATGAGGTTCCTATTTCAATTATTTTTTTTTAAAAAATAACCAAATAGCGACCTTATGAAGTCTCCTTTATAAAATAATAATCATATTTAAAAAATAATTTAGAGACCTCACGAGGTTTCTTTTGAGAAATTTTGAAAAATAACTTAGTGACCTCGTGAGGTCGCTTTCTAGTGACCTCATGAGGTCTCTTACAAAAAGCAACCTATGTTTTAGAGACCTACCGTTGAGGTCGCTTTTGATGTCTCTTTTTCAGAAAAAGAGACCTAATGAGGTCTCTTTTTTATGTCTCTTTTTATAATTTTTTTAGTAGTGAATTGATATGTACTGTATATTATTTAATTTCAAATGTCATTTCTCAATGATTAAGGGCACAAGAAATCATATTGAATTTCCTTTGTAGGGAGAATCTCATGTAAAAAATTAGTTCATCATTTTAATACGGTCAATCAGAACCGCGCGAAGTGTGGTCAAATTTACTAGTTTTATAATATAAGCTAGAATGGATGAAATCGTTGATAAAAGATGTGGTGGAATGGTAAGTAGCTTTTCATGTCGAAGATTTGAGCTTTGAGTATGGAATTGTCATAGTTAGAAAACAACACTTAATCAGGTACAAATATGAACATTAGATATCAAACAAAAAATAAAAAATAAATAGATGATAATAATTTTTTTATAATAATTTCAATGATATTTTCTTTATGACCGCGCGACACGCTGGCTATTTTGACTAGTTTCATATAAAAAGGTCACATGTACGACATACACAATTACTATATAGATTAGCAAATAACTTAAGAATAACTTTTTTAAAAAAACATATTGATGAGAGAAAAACTTTTGAACTCTTATGAATCTTACCATATATTTTTCTCCTGTCATGCGTTTTTGAATTTTAAAAAAATTGAACTATATTTTTCTCTTATCATATATTTAAAACTTTTATCTTTTTCTAATTTAAAAAACTTTCACTACAAAAGTCATAAATACGCCGCAAAACAAAATAATTGATATGGACAATTCAGCCCCAACATGTCAGAAAATGTATATCTAATAATTAGTGAAATTCAAGAAGTAAAGATTACTTATAAGGATAGTTATTCAAACACTAGTCTAGCCATAAGACCTGTGTGCAGTGTTATTCTATACGACCTTACGCTTTATTGGTTCATACTGCTTCCAAAAGGATTTCTATGATTAAAAAGTAAATCGTAAACTAATAACTCGATAACCTTAATAATTCAACTGTTGAATTAATTGAAACCTGTAATAATTTTTAGCCAAAAGAAAAAAAGATGAAGTATTCTCTAAAATATTTTTACCCATGAAAAATGACTCCTTTAGAAAAACCATTGCTCTTATAAAAGAGTAGTTTTCCTTGAAAGGGAACTCCCTAATACTTTAAGGCAGTTTCACATAAATTCTAACTAGTTTACCCATAATTACATCCAATCTCAACTTTTTTTCAAAATTTTGCAAAATCTTAATTTTTTTACTCCCTCCGTCCCATTTTATCCATCCCAAATTTCCTAATCTGGTGTCCCATTTTACTTGTCCTTTTTTACTTATCAAGACAAGAATTTTTTTTTTCCCATGTTTTACCCTTTGCATTAATTACTTTTTCTTTAAATTAAAATCTAAATATCATTTAATAGGGGTACTATGGTAAACTAGTCATGTTATTTATTATTTTTCTTAATAGTTGTGCCATCCCAATTTGGGACGAGTAAAATGGGACGGAGGGAGTAATTTTTTAGATACATAATAGTAAAAGGGATACATAATTGACGTTATATCTTAAAAAGCAACTAATTCGTTGTAATTATGAAAATTAACGGTAATTAATTCATTTAAGGAGTAATTTACTCGATCTTCTAATTAACATCCAAATATCTCCAAAAAAGGATATTTAGTTAATAATGCAATTTTTTTTTAAAATATTCTTCTCCATATTCAACTTCCAGATTCATTCTTCTTCAGTTTTTTTTTCTTATGATGTTACATTCCCATTTCAACCTTTTTGCAATGAATTTCATATCCTAAAAAAAAGATACAAATATTGATTAAAAACGTATCATAGTAAGACATGATGTATCATTATAAAAAATGAGATTTGAAATACAAAGGTATAAGAGATACACAATACAAAAAATTTATCAGGTGCAGAGATATATTTTAAAAGAGATACATACAAAAACCTTCTATCTATATAAATGTATATGAAAGAGAGACATATCAAAAAAATGTATTACGCGTACAAATACAAAGAATATGCACCTGGAACATGCATATAGAACTAAGCTAAATTATGTATCTTCAGCTAATAAAAATATATCTTGAATTAAAATGCTTAGATACAAAAATTGCTAAATCTTTTGTAAGGACTAGAAATTTTAATGAAATATGTGAAGTATGTGTTTTTGTGTGATTTAACTATTTTACCCCTCCCCATAGTTTCATTATAGTATTTCTGGGGTGTGGGAGTGATTGACATGATCCCTGATGCATTTTGGTGTCATTTATGTGATATTGTGGTTTTGGTGACTTCGAGAGCCTTATATTGAACTTTTGTGGTTATCTTTTGATCCGTGCGATGAATAGCCGAACGGACTACCCCAACAGATATGAAACGTTAATTTTAGAGTGATAACATATTTGGTGTGATTTCATTGCTTTTAAATCTCATTTCGACCCTCGATTCTGGAAATTGTAATTTTAGATTTCAGGGGTCAATTTGTGAAAACGACGTCTTTTTGAAATCTGATATCTCCATTAAGTTTGGAGTATCGAATTTGGGGTTGCATAGTTCGTTTGTGTTCATGGGATTTCAAATGAATCCTGAGGGCCCCGCGGGAACTCGAAATGATTCAAAGTCCCCAGCTGGTGCACTATATCTAGTGCATTCGCGATCGCAGGCCTTGGGCCGCGATCGTGATAGGGCCATCAGATGAGGTGTCGCAATCGTGATAGACCTTCCATTACACTCATTTTACCTGATTTATTCCATTTTTAACATTAGATTCTTGTTTTAATTCTATTTTAAAGTGGAAATTGGGGTTTTTGGCCTCGTTGGCCCAAAAGTGTATTTTTTCCTATTAAACACCAATTTCACTCCTTTTCACTTAAGTAATATTTCTAACCCTATAACTACTAAGTTTTTCCTCAATTTCATCTTCAACATATCTTCGATTCTTGATTTTAAAATGGATTTTCGAAGGTTCTATCCAATAAAGTTTAAAAATATTTTTTCTTCAATTTGGACCTCGTTTTTAACTCAATTTGACTTGAATTTTCAGTTGTAGGTTCATAATAGTATGGGGAGCACGTTTTTGAACTAGGTTAAGATTTTACCCTTTTCTTTGAAATCCATTTTGGGGGTCCATTTTGACCCCAAACCAAAAATTATCAATATGGGTATGGTTAGCTTTTTTTAATGCATAGATTCTATATATTCATATCTTAGTTGATTTTGGGTCCGTTCTGAGGAGTGGGATTTCGGGATTAAAGTGTTGCGGATTGATTTTTGACCTTCGAGGTAAGTTATGGCTTAACTTCTTTCAGACTGGGCTAGGTAGTTAATGTTGATACAAAATACATGTTAAGGGTGTGAGAACTAATCATAAGAAATGACTATCTTATTGTGTTATGTCTTTGTAGGAGCCTATATGTGATAAATTTGATGAATTTGGTATATTATGTGCTATCTGTGACCACATGGGGTCCTATGTGATGATTAAAATCTTATATACATGAGAATAACTGTGTTTTACTTGATGAAAAGCCTATTGTGGTACCAATTCTGAAATGTGATGTATTCATATTCTATTGGAATATGAATTATGTGGAAACTCATGGATAGTTGAAAATAATGAGTGTTGACACATAATTTTTGCCCTCCATGACTAAATTTAATACTGAGTTTCTTTGATTTTTAATAAAATTAAAATCTTTATTTCATCCGAATTAAAATTTATTAAATATATTTGTACGTAATTTTATCATTTTAAGTAGTGATTATAATTTATCGTATTCAATTATACGAGATTTTATAATTTTGTTACTTAAATATTTATTTTATAAAATATTGGATTTTAATCAAGGCTTAGAGATTCAAATGATTAAAGTTTTGATTTAAATATAATTTACTCTCAAAAAATAATTTATTGGAATAAATATGTGTTTGATTTTATAAAATCAAGAAGCCCGGGATTAAAGGAAGCATTAATTCGCATCGAATTTCAATTTAATTTAGTCAATCTATTATATTTAGCCATAATTGAAATCAAATTGGCCATAATTGTAATGCAATCCGTCAATTGATTTCTAATTTGGTCAAAATTAAACAAATATGACTAAATTTTAAATCTCAATTGGGGTTATATTTTAAATAACCCCAAAATTCTCAAAAACTCTCATAACTTCTACCTAATTCCACAAAAAAATAATTTCAAATTGTACTACATTGTATTATTTCCTCCGAACTTTGTCTTTTCCCAATTTTAAAATTCAAAAGTTGTACTACATTGCACAATTTCCCCCCACATTATCTTCCACCTCACCTTATCTTCAATTTTAAAATTTCGAAAACACCCTTAATTGTTTTTTCTCCCACATTGGTGGATGACAAGAAATAAATCTTCATTCTTTCCTATAAATACTTTTCTCCCACATTTGTAGAAGAGAGGAAAAAAAATCTCATTCTCTCCTATAAATACGATCACTACTTTGGTAAAAAAGGAGGAAAAAGAAAGAAAAAAGAGAGAGGCTAGAAAGGTGAAAAAAATCTTTTTTGAGCAAAATAGTTATTTTTATTTAGTAAAAAATTTTGTTTCATAGAGTTGGTCGGCTAATAAAAAATTTCAAGTTGCCGGCGACGTTTTTTTGGTGGTGGTTGATTCCGACTAAGCTCGTAGTCTCGTTTTGCTGCCCCCAAAAAGGTAAACACATCTTTTTTTTTCTTTTTAGTTTTTATTAGCGTTTTCTTCTTCATCTTTTTTCTTTTTCATAGTTCATAGATATAATTTTGTTTGCTGGGATTGTATGCTGTAGATGACCTTAAAGGCCCTAGGACGTTGTGGTATCGATATTCTAATTATTTTCATGTTCATGATATAAAAATGAGCTAACAATAGTTGTATGTGTCTTTTTTTTTACTTTATTCTTTGATTATTTTGGATAAAGTTTCAATCTTTGCTTAAAAGATGTATTTATGCTTTGTTGTTGGATATATTTGTTTTTAGCATGTAAAATTATTTTCTTTATGCTGAAAAGAATAGTTAATGTTGAATGTTTCGCCCTTTCTCCTTATTCTTTGATTATTTTGGATAAAGTTTAGATCTTTGCTTGAAAAACATAATCATGTCTTGTTTAAACTCATTAATGTTGAATATGTTTATTTTTAGCATGTAAAGTTATTTTCTTTATGTTGAAAAGAATAGTTAATATTGATTGTTTTGCCATTTAACCTTATTCTTTATTATTTTGGATAAAGTTTAGATCTTTACTTGAAAAGTCATACCCATGTCTTGTTTAAACTCATTGTTGGTAGATATGTTTGTTTTTAACATGTAAAGTTATTTTCTTTATGTTGAAAAGAATGGTTAATATTGATTGTTTTGCCTTTTGACTTTATTCTTTGATTGTCATGTATAAAGTTTTGATCTTTGCTCAAAAGACAAACTCATGTCTTGTTTAAATTTATTATTGACGGATATGTTTGGTTTAGCTGTAAAGTTGTTTCTTTTATGTTGAAAAAATAGTTACTATTGTTTGTTTCGCCTTAATAAAAAATAGTAATTGATTAAATCAAGAATTTTTTATTTACTTGTTAATTATTTTAAGGGATCTCCAAAATCTTCATATAAGAGATGAAGTGCTAGCTTTATTTTTCATCAACGATGTTTATTCCTCTTTTTCGCATGTTTTCAAATTTGTCAAAATAATGAGAAAGTTCGAATTTTTGTGTCTAAATAGAATTATTTAGATATTTTCGAGTCATGCATAGTATGATTGTGAAACAATATTTCACTTTTAGAAATTCTTAACTTTATTCTAATTTTCTTGCGCCCTTTGGATTGTTATATGTGCTCTTTGTGAGTGTAAAGACTTGATTCGTGTCTCTCATTGATTCATAATATCAAAGGAGAATCAACAATGTCATAGAAATATAAACCATAGGTCATTACACGTTTTTTCTCATAAAATTTTGGTTGTAATTTAGATGTATGAATTTTCGTTAATGTCGCCTTAATTGAAATTTAAAGATTCTCTTGCTTGAAAAGTTAACCTTTATTTTCTTTTGTTATATGGATTAGTATCTATGTTTGTTCAATTTTAGAAGTCATGAGTATTTTCCTTGTTGACTCATCCCTATACTTTTGCAAGCTTACGTTGTTTGTTTCTTGCATTAATTCATTGAATATGACCTTTTTCCTTTTACCTTTATTCATTCTTGTATGAACATAAATCCTGAGGCATGTAAGTGGGTGTCTTTGCTTTGCATTTTATTTGTTGACTCTCATTCTTGTGCAAGTGTGCTTATCATTGTCATTCAAAATTAGTTCTTGATATTTTCTTTTGCTTTGAAATATGTCACTTTTATGCCTTGAACGTATATTAATTTCTTTATCTTTTCTTTGCATGCAAAAAAAATGTCTCGAGTCCAAATGAATTTCTCTCCTCTTGCATTTTGTAATGGTCCAATGAGGTCTACCCCTTCGAGTCAAGTTTGAAGTTTAAACCCGAGGTCCACTACATGGCGTGCGGGTGCTAGAAGATAGACGAAGAAGAAAAATGGGTCAAAACCCATTGATGAGGTCATTAAGAGACGTGAAAAGTCTCAATTTTTATTATTGTCTTCTTTTTATTTATTCATTTAGTCATTTATTTATTCATTCATTTCGGCCTCGAAGCCAAAGTACTAATTAATATAGGTGGATCAAGACTCGAAAAATAGTTTAGGACAGGTGAAATGGGTCGGAATCTCAACTAGACTAGGAAAGGTCTCGTTGATTTGGGCTCAATGGCCTAAATCCTTTACTTTCTCCTCCCTTCCCCTTTTATGTGTTTATTTATTTATTAGTTTTGTTTAGACTTAGGTAAAATCCCCACTAAGTCGCCTAAATCTATTTTACACAAGTTTTTTTTTAAATCCAATCACTATTTCAACAAATTAATCTTTTCAGAAGTTAATCAAAAGATGTTTTCAAACAGTCCGGATAACCGTAAGTTAGCCGACGTTTTAGGTGTCTAACACCTTCCTAAAACGTTAATAGGAACCACTTATCTAGAATCTCTAACTTAAAATAATTTTTCTATTTTGAATCGTTTGAAGTAACTCTCTAAAGGTTTCTTAATTGCTTTTCAAAATTAAGTGGCGACTCTTCTCAAAAAGTCAAAATTTCTCCGCCAAACAGAAATGGCGACTCTGCTAGGGATTTTTAACTAGGTTCTAACCAAATGTTTGATTTCGTCTTTTGATTAACTGTTTATGTGTTTATATGTTTCGATTATGTAAAGTTTAACTATCGCATCTCATGGCATATTCCTGCATTATTTAAACTGTTTTGGAGTTTCGTGGATGTCCCGGGCCCTGTTGTTCAATTCCAAAATGTGTTGGAAATACGAATGACTTATTAGCACGTGAGTCGTCTGATGGCTGTTCGTATTTTCAAACTCAAGTTGTCCTCTTGAGAACCAATGTTCAAACCTACTTTAGACACCTAGGATAGAACGAAACCAAAACCCTATTTTAGGCATGAACCTAGGACAACCCAATACCCGAGCGGGGTATTGGGCTCATTAGAAAACCTGCCCTGCGTCTATTGACCCAAAGTCAATTATAGACGAACCATATTTATGTGTTGAAGAAAATGTATGCCTGTCTAATTCAATCCATTATCCTTTGGGGCTCGGGAAAATGCTTGATTTGCTTACTTTTGTACGAAGAATTGAAGCAAGTTAAGCAAGAAATTGATTGATTTGGGAGGTTGCATTTAAGATACAGTTTGAACGTCAACGGATGTCACTAATATAAGAAATGGATGAAGCTAAGAAGGGGAAGGCTGATAGAAGAAGCACTCAGGAATTAGTATTTTTTATCCCCTGTGTGGGAACATATCTTCTTTCATGTTATTTCCCTTTTCCTAAAGATTGTATCCCTCTTTCGTTATCTTTTGTAGGAATTTATGCCCTTTTAGTGTCTATAAAAGTTGGTGGATAATGGATTGACCTTATGCAAGCATATATTTTTTCTTCAAAAATTGTTAGGCCCAAACCCTTGGCTCAAAAGGGTCACCTAATTAGGATGCATGTTTATTACAATATGCTTGTGTAATATAACTATTTATGTGCTTATACGTGTTATGTTGATTCGAATCAAAGGCGAACTAATCCAATTCAATTTTCCATAGAACATCTCTAGGCAGAAATATACCCCACTATACAAAAGTCCGACTAAAAGTACTCCAAGTCTCCCAAGTTTCTCAGAAAAGTCCGTAGTTATTCTTAAAACTTCCAAAATGATCGCTACCATTTTAGGAAAGTTGAATTTAGAATCAAAAAAAGCTGTTATAGTTTCGAGCTACGTAGGGCCTGATTTCTCCTCCGTGAGATACATAAGTAGTCTTTCGACCCGACCCATATCTCCAAAAGCTCTGTTGTCCTCCACTTTCTTGAAGGAAGAAACAAAGTTGAACCTTCCCGACAAATTTCACCTATCCATATCATTGAGTAAAATCCTGTTCATTGAAATCCTTGAGTCATCATTATTTCATGAATCAATTCGCATGAGATGAGAAACAACTCTATGTGTTTACTTCCTACCTTATCATCTTGTTTTACTTATTACTAACGAAATCTAACACGTTAGCGTTTGAGTTGATTTTACTTTGCAGGTAATAGAAACTACTCTGCGTTGGCACAAAATGACCCTATTTCACCAGATCAAAATGAATAAGAGATCCGCTTCTTGACTATAGCTTTGTTACAGGAAAAGAAAAATGACTTGTAGTAAAACTGGACTCTACCTATCATTTTTCAACCTTGTAAGCGATAGTATCGAGGATGGAATAAGGGAAAATATGAGGGAAGAATTTTCCAAGACAATCGAAATCATGGAAGATTAATTGGAGAAAACATTATTGAATTGGACCTCTACTCCACTCATGACTCATCGCCAGGCGTATAACAGTAACTTAAAACCTGCCATTGTCATGTCATGTAAAGAAGCAAAATAATGGTATCCCTAGAACAGGCAACAGAAGAGTCAAAGAGTTCGAGAATCAATGAAGCCTAATCTAGAGGAAACCGAGGTAGGTAACTAGGAAAGCGATGACTCCATTGGACATTTGATCCTTTGCTCTATCAAGACAAACGCAATGCAAATCTCATGTCATCCATAGAAGTACTTATTTATAACCTAGTAATATGGGTAAGAGTATTTTTAGGGCCATTATGAGTTTATGTACGAACTACGTTTGACCTGAATTCCCAAAAAGGGATACGTAGGCGGCCTATGTCGGCTTTGGTCAACCCCTTAGGAAAATTTATCATTTTCTTTTATGTACGAACTACGTTTGACCTGAATTCCCAAAAAAGGATACGTAGGCGGCCCATGTCGGCTTCGGTAAACCCCTTAAGATACTTTATCCTTTCCTTTTATGTATGAACTATGCGATGACCTGAATTCCCAACAAAAAGGATACGTAGGCGGCCTATGTCGGCTTCGGTCAACCCATTAGATTTTTCTATTTATCCTTAGCGTAGTCTTGAACTACGTTTGACTTAATTCCTGCTTCAATGGGATACGTAGGCGCCCCAACGGCTCGGTCATATAACCCCAGGAAATGGAAACTGGGGCAAAATTTTCGAGAAGGAATCTAAAAAATTCACAAGAGAAGATAGACATCCAACAAGGAGAACGAAGACCAACAAAGACTTTGGATCTTATCGAGATGATATCATCTCAGACTACTTTAAACTGGGGTAGAAATTTTGAGGAGGTCCTCAAAATTTCCACTAATATATTGAAATATATTTCAAATTCCCCAGCACTAGAGGTCGAAGTTGAGATTTGAGAATCACCACCTGTGATTAAGTCTAGGAAGACTGAATCTCCGTCTTTGATTAAACTTCTGGTAGAGAGCCTCGACAATGCTAAATCCCTAGCAATCCTCCGTCAAACGTCGGACATTGTCAGAATCAAGACAAAGATGGTCGTTGAGCTAGCACATGACATGACTGGCAGAGATTTTCTAAAGTTTTGCAGGAGTTTTCAAAACTATTTTCTAAAAAATTAAGACTACTTTAAAAACTCTATATAAATCTTTTACTTAATGATTGCCTAGACATCAATTAGGATGGGGAGTCAAGGGTGGAAGTCCCAACATGACGGAGTACCCAAAAGATGGCGTAGAGCAAATGGAGAATCAAAGAAAGTCAACACGGAGTAGTTTCACTCAAACTAATAATTTTTCTGTGGATGCAGGGACCAATACACAAAAATGAGAGTCTCTTTCAAAAATTCCCGAGCAAATTGGGAGCCACACCTGAGCACTAATGCTCAAGAACGGTATTTTTGGGTAGCCCTAAAAATGGGTTTAATACCCATTTATTGAGGACCTTTTGAATTGTCCATCTCATTTCTTGAGATCATGGAGGACAAACAAAAGTGTCTTGTCTTCTTTACAAATATTGTATTTAGAATTTTTTTTAAAAATATATTAACTAGCAAAAGTGACTTTATGTCTACTAATCATCTACCTTGAGTACAGGTACATATAGAAAGCAAGACGCAAAACAAACTCAGGTGAAACTGTTTTCAAATTGCCAAGAGGGCCATTCATATCATTGCCAAGAGGGCCATTTCATAGCATTGCCGAGAGGGCCATTTCATATCATCGCCGAGAGGGCCATTTCATATCATTGCCGAGAGGGCCATTCACATCATTGCCAAGAGGGCCATTCATATCATTGCCAAGAGGGCCATTTCATAGCATTGCCAAGAAGGCCATTCATATCATTGCCGAGAGGGCCATTGCATATTATTGCCGAGAGGGTCATTCACATCATTGCCAAGAAGGTCATTCATATAATTGCCAAGAAGGCCATTTCATAGAATTTCCAAGAGGGTCATTCATATCATCGCCGAGAGGGCCATTGTATGTTATTGCCAAGAGGTCCATTCAATATCTGTTGACATGCAAGACATAAACGCTGGTGTCGAGGATATCATCCGTATTTTATATCTATTGACACGCAATACATAAATGCTGGTGTCGAGTATATCATCACCATTAAATATCTTTTGACACGCAAGACATAAACGTTGGCGTCGAGGATATCATCAGCATTCAATATCTGTTGACACACAAGACATAAATGCTGGCGTCGAGGATATCATTAACATTTCATATCTATTGACACGCAAGACATAAACGCTGGCGTCGAGGATATCATCACCATTCAATATCTGTTGACACGCAAGACATAAACGCTGGCATCAATGATATCATCACCATTCAATATCTGTTGACACACAAGACATACACACTGGCATCGAGGATATCATCAACATTCATTATCTGTCGACATACATGACATAAATGCTGGCATCGAGGATATCATCAGCATTTCATATCTGTTGACATGCAAGACATAAATGCTGGCGTCGAGGATATCATCATCATTTTATATCTGTTGACACACAAGACATAAATGCTGGCGTCGAGAATATCATCAGCATTTAATATCTATTGACACACTAGACACAAATGCTGGCGTCAAGGATATCTCATCATTTTATGAATCAACATCTGAATACATCAAGAGCATATGATTTGAAGGGACGCCTTTAAGTCGGTGTCTAAAACGGATGATGTATGAGATTTCCTAGAAATTAACAATTTGAGGGTTATTTACAAGTCATATTATTTGAAATAGGATAGTGTGCAAGATCACCTATGAGTTGATAGCATGTAGGTCATCCGTAAGCCACAACAACATCCTAACCGGATAGTGTGCAAGATCGCCCAAAAATTAATAGTTTGGAGGTTATCCATAAGTCGCAACTAAATCCGTACCAGAGAATATGCGAGATTATCAAATTGATACGTCCAAGGGTTCTCTATAAGCCGCGTCATATCCAGGATCAATTATGTGCAGGATTACCCAAGGACTAGCAATTTGAGTAATATCTATAAGTCACATTGTATCCAAGGTCGGATGATGTGCAGGAACACCTAAAAGCTAGCAATTTAAAGAATATCTGTAAGTCGCCTCGTATCCGACATCAAATAATGTGCAAGATTATCCAAAGATTGACAATTTAAGGAAAATCTATAAGTCGTATCGGTACAAAAGATGCACAAGACTTACCTGAGATCATATGCAAAAAATTATTATCAATAACTGGAGATGTTATCATGCCATATACGACAAGAACTATAGGTGACTCAAATGGGTTGCCGCATCAGCGCAAAATTAAGCGGTTGTAGGGACCGTTCTGCATAAAGTGACGTCGATGTCCAAGAGAAACACCCACTTTGAAGACATATTCAACCGATAAATAAGATTATTATGCAACCACCGAAAGAGTTGTTGTGTCTATTATTACAAGTTATTTCCTGCCAAACAGGTACATGAAAGGGATGACTTTGCTTTTCAGGCAATAACTCTCGTGGAGATATGGTAAAGACTATATACCTCTTTCGTGAATTATGTTTAGCACTAACACTTTTTGTTTGAAACATTGTCGAGAGAATCCGAGAGGGTGAAAATATCAAATCAAAACCACAGGTGCAGACAACTCCAGATAGGACGCAACACAACGTGGAACTCTTTCTTAGTAGCAAAACGGGACATAGTCTAAAGAAGGACGTCAAACTCTTTGGAAGCGAGCTAAAGGATGATCGCCACCACCATCCAACCACACCCCTGTTAGAAGGAATGTGGGTAGTTTGAGATATTTTGGTTTCAGCTTCACCTTCGGTATATTTCTAAACTCATACCGAGGGTAAACTTCTCTTTCTTTCAGATTTGGGTGGCAACACACTTAGAGTTTTGGAAATTATGTCCAGGTAAGTTCTTTCCTATGGATGTGAAGGATCCCACATTCATGGTTAAGAGGTTACAAGTCTCTTTTCCGCAACTCGATCAACTTGTCACCCATTTCGAGCCAAAGATAGTCCAAAATAAAAGACTATCTTTTCTACCGATTGAGTCGAACTACAGGCAGTCTGATTCCCTTAGTCTCAGGGATATGTAGGATGGGCTTTATGTAGAAAACTCGACTACATTCCAACCTCCTCCCCAAATCCCTCCATTTTCTAGCTTTTCAGTCGTCAAAAACTCCAAAAAACTAAGATAACTGGTATTTTTTTTTTGAAAATCGTGCCTTAAATCAAGCTTTATGAACTAAAAGTAGCTTGAATTCTCTTGTAACCTGATATATGTAGGAAACCCGACCTAGGTTCGGCCATGACTCTATGAGACTCATGCAAAAGCCAACCTCTTTTAGTTTCGAATTTGTGGTCGGACAAAAATTAGGAATGCCAACCTCCCTTTGCCTAGGGTTACTTGCATCCACCCTACCTAAAAGGAGGGGGCAGTTGTTGACACCTAATTTTTGTCCTCCACGACTAAATTTAATCCTGAGTTTCTTTGATTTTTAATAAAATTAAAATATTTATTTCATCCGAATAAAAATTTATTAAATATATTTGTACGTAATTTTATCATTTTAAGAAGTGATTATAATTTATCGTATTCAATTATACGAGATTTTATAATTTTGTTACTTAAATATTTATTTTATAAAATATTGGATTTTAAGCAAGGCTTAGAGATTCAAATGATTGAAGTTTTGAGTTTAATATAATTTACTCTCAAAAATAATTTATTCGGATAAATATGTATTTGATTTTATAAAATCAAGAAGCCCGGGATTAAAGGAAGCATTAATTCGCATCGAATTTCAATTTAATTTAGCCAATCTATTAGATTTGGCCATAATTGAAATCAAATAGGCCATAATTGTAATGCAATCCGTCAATTGATTTCTAATTTGATCAAAATTAAATAAATATGGCTAAATTTTAAATCTCAATTGGGGTTATATTTTAAATAACCCCAAAATTCTCAAAAACTCTCATAACTTCTACCTAATTCCACAAAAAACTAATTTCAAATTGTACTACATTGTACTATTTCCCCCAAACTTGTATAATTTCCCCCACATTATCTTCCACCTCACCTTATCTTCAATTTTAAAATTTTAAAAACACCCTTAATTTCTTTTTCTCCCACATTGGTGGATGACAAGAAATAAATTTTCATTCTTTCCTATAAATACTTTTCTCCCACATTGGTGTAAGAGAGGAAAAAAAATCTCATTCTCTCCTATAAATACTACCACTACTTTGGTAAAAAGGGAAAAAAAGGAAGAAAAAAAAGAGAGGCTAGAAAGGTGAAAAAAAAATCCTTTTTGAGCAAAATAGTTATTTTTATTTAGTAAAATTTTTGTTTCATAAAGTTGGTCGGCTAATAAAAAATTTCAAGTTGTCGGCGACGTTTTTTTGGTGGTGGTTGATTTCGACGAAGCTCATAGTCTCGTTTTGCTTCCCTAAAAAAGGTAAACACATCTTTATTTTTTTTTTTAATTTTTATTATCGTTTTCTTCTTCATCTTTTTTCTTCTTCATAGTTCGTAGATATAATTTTATTTGCTGGGATTGTATGTTGTAGATGGCCTTAAAGGCTCTAGGACGTTGTGGTATCGATATTCTAATTATTTTATGTTCATGATATAAAAGTGAGCTAACAATAGTTGTATGTGTTTTTTTTTTTTACTTTATTCTTTGATTATTTTAGATAAAGTTTCAATCTTTGCTTACAAGATGTATTTATTCTTTGTTTAAACTCATTGTTGTTGGATATATTTATTTTTAGCATGTAAAGTTATTTTCTTTATGTTGAAAAAAATAGTTAATGTTGAATGTTTCGCCTTTTCACCTTATTCTTTGATTATTTTGGATAAAGTTTAGATCTTTACTTGAAAAACATAATCATGTCTTGTTTAAACTCATTATTGTTGAATATGTTTATTTTTAGCATGTAAAGTTATTTTCTTTATGTTGAAACGAATAGTTAATATTGATTGTTTTGCCATTTAACCTTATTCTTTATTATTTTGGATAAAGTTTAGATCTTTACTTGAAAAGTCATACCCATGTCTTGTTTAAACTCATTGTTGGTAGATATGTTTGTTTTTAACATGTAAAGTTATTTTCTTTATGTTGAAAAGAATGGTTAATATTGATTGTTTTGCCTTTTGACTTTATTCTTTGATTGTCATGTATAAAGTTTTGATCTTTGCTCAAAAGACAAACTCATGTCTTGTTATAAATACTTTTCTCCCACATTTGTAGAAGAGAGGAAAAAAAATCTCATTCTCTCCTATAAATACGATCACTACTTTGGTAAAAAAGGAGGAAAAAGAAAGAAAAAAGAGAGAGGCTAGAAAGGTGAAAAAAATCTTTTTTGAGCAAAATAGTTATTTTTATTTAGTAAAAAATTTTGTTTCATAGAGTTGGTCGGCTAATAAAAAATTTCAAGTTGCCGGCGACGTTTTTTTGGTGGTGGTTGATTCCGACTAAGCTCGTAGTCTCGTTTTGCTGCCCCCAAAAAGGTAAACACATCTTTTTTTTTCTTTTTAGTTTTTATTAGCGTTTTCTTCTTCATCTTTTTTCTTTTTCATAGTTCATAGATATAATTTTGTTTGCTGGGATTGTATGCTGTAGATGACCTTAAAGGCCCTAGGACGTTGTGGTATCGATATTCTAATTATTTTCATGTTCATGATATAAAAATGAGCTAACAATAGTTGTATGTGTCTTTTTTTTTACTTTATTCTTTGATTATTTTGGATAAAGTTTCAATCTTTGCTTAAAAGATGTATTTATGCTTTGTTGTTGGATATATTTGTTTTTAGCATGTAAAATTATTTTCTTTATGCTGAAAAGAATAGTTAATGTTGAATGTTTCGCCCTTTCTCCTTATTCTTTGATTATTTTGGATAAAGTTTAGATCTTTGCTTGAAAAACATAATCATGTCTTGTTTAAACTCATTAATGTTGAATATGTTTATTTTTAGCATGTAAAGTTATTTTCTTTATGTTGAAAAGAATAGTTAATATTGATTGTTTTGCCATTTAACCTTATTCTTTATTATTTTGGATAAAGTTTAGATCTTAACTTGAAAAGTCATACCCATGTCTTGTTTAAACTCATTGTTGGTAGATATGTTTGTTTTTAACATGTAAAGTTATTTTCTTTATGTTGAAAAGAATGGTTAATATTGATTGTTTTGCCTTTTGACTTTATTCTTTGATTGTCATGTATAAAGTTTTGATCTTTGCTCAAAAGACAAACTCATGTCTTGTTTAAATTTATTGTTGACGGATATGTTTGTTTTAGCTGTAAAGTTGTTTCTTTTATGTTGAAAAAATAGTTACTATTGTTTGTTTCGCCTTAATAAAAAATAGTAATTGATTAAATCAAGAATTTTTTATTTACTTGTTAATTATTTTAAGGGATCTCCAAAATCTTCATATAAGAGATGAAGTGCTAGCTTTATTTTTCATCAACGATGTTTATTCCTCTTTTTCACATGTTTTCAAATTTGTCAAAATAATGAGAAAGTTCGAATTTTTTTGGCTAAATAGAATTATTTAGATATTTTCGAGTCATGCATAGTATGATTGTGAAACAATATTTCACTTTTAGAAATTCTTAACTTTATTCTAATTTTCTTGCGCCCTTTGGATTGTTATATGTGCTCTTTGTGAGTGTAAAGACTTGATTCGTGTCTCTCATTAATTCATAATATCAAAGGAGAATCAACAATGTCTTAGAAATATAAACCATAGGTCATTACACGTTTTTTCTCATAAAATTTTGGTTGTAATTTAGATGTATGAATTTTCATTAATGTCTCCTTAATTGAAATTTAAAGATTCTCTTGCTTGAAAAGTTAACCTTTATTTTCTTTTGTTACATGGATTAGTATCTATGTTTGTTCAATTTTAGATGTCATGAGTATTTTTCTTGTTGCCTCATCCCTTTACTTTCGCAAGCTTACGTTGTTAGTTTCTTGCATTAATTCATTGAATATGACCTTTTTCCTTTTACCTTTATTCATTCTTGTATGAACATAAATCATGAGGCATGTAAGTGGGTGTCTTTGCTTTGCATTTTATTTTTTGATTCTCAATCTTGTGCAAGTGTGCTTATCATTATCATTCAAAATTAGTTCTTGATATTTTCTTTTTCTTTGAAATATGTCACTTTTATGCCTTGAACGTATATTAATTTCTTTATCTTTTCTTTGCGTGTAAAAAAAATGTCTCGAGTCCAAATGGATTCCTCTCCTCTTGCATTTCGTAATGGTCCAATGAGGTCTACCCCTTCGAGTCAAGTTCAATGTTTAAACCCGAGGTCCACTACATGGTGTGCGGGTGCAAGAAGATAGACAAAGAAGAAAAATGGGTCAAAACCCATTGATGCGGTCATTAAGAGACTTGAAAAGTCTTAATTTTTATTATTGTCTTATTTTTATTTATTCATTTGGTCATTTATTTATTCATTTATTTCGGCCTCGAAGCCAAAGTTGTATTTAATATAGGTGGAGCAAGACTCGAGCCAAAGGCTCGAAAAATAGTTTAGGATAGGTGAAATGGGTCGGAATCCCAACTAGACTAGGACAGGTCTCGTTGATTTGGGCTCAATGACCTAAATCCTTTACTTTCTTCTCCCTTACCCTTTTATGTGTTTATTTGTTTATTAGTTTTGTTTAAACTTAGTTAAAATCCCTATTAAGTCGCCTAAATCTATTTTACACATGTCTTTTTTTTTTAAAATCAAATCACTATTTCAACAAATTAATCTTTTCAGAAGTTAATCAAAAGATGTTTTCAAACAGTCCGGATAACCGTATGTTAGCGGACGTTTTAGGTGCCTAACACCTTCCTAAAACGTTAATAGGAACCGCTTATCTAGAATCTCTAACTTAAAACAATTTTTCTATTTTGAATCGTTTGAAGTAACTCTCTAAAAGTTTCTTAATTGCTTTTCAAAATTAAGTGGCGACTCTTCTCAAAAAGTCAAAATTTCTCCACAAAACAATGAGTGGATAATTAGCTCACGTGATTAGTATATTGGTTGATTATGGAAATACTCATTGCAGTTGGTTGTGAATACAACATCATCATCTTCATGGCATCACACATATAATTTCACTTGTTTGTTGTATGTTTCGTTTATATACTTGCCATTGTTATTTGTCGTACTTAATTTTTGTCTTATGTATGTGCTTTGAAAATACTGAGAACACTGAAAATACTGAAAATTCTGAAAACACTGGGAACATCTGATTTTATAGACCTTCTCCGAAGAAAATATCATAGAAGAGTCATGGATATTGGTTGTATACAGGTTGACGAACCCCCTATGGGTCCTACATTGGGTAGTTTTAGCTCTGTAGGTGTATATGAGGTAGTATACGAGTTGACAAACCCTTCATGAGTCCTACATTGGGAAGCTTTAGCTCTATAGGTGTATATGAAGACTGTGTGACAATCTTGTACACCATCATCATTCTTATTGTGTTTACTTTACTATGTTTGTTATGTGATTGTACTTCTGTTGTGACTTATTACTTATCTAATTATTCTATCTTCTTAGACTTGTCTTGATGATCTTGTATGTATAATGTCCTTTCTTGTCCTACTTATATGTGATAGAATGTATATTTGTGATTTTTTCTGGTGTTGTTGCAATATGTGCGATATATTAAAACTGTTAGTGCAAGCGATGTGGGCTAATGTTGTGAGATATTTTTTTACTGCAGGTGACGTGCCCTTAGTGTGTATTTTTTTATGTTTTATCATCTACTTTGCCCGGTCGGTCTACGATACCTACTAAGTACAAGCAGACCATACTCACCCCTACTGCGCCCTTTCGGTGCAGATCCTAGTTCCAGTACAATACCTGCTGGATGATTCAGGCGGTTTTGAAGCTTTTAAGGCAGTGGGTGATTTTAAGGCATTCGGATGTCTTACACTACCTTTCTTATAGACAATGTCTTTACTTTCATTTCAGAGATAGAGTTTCTCTTGTATCTGAACATCTTATGTATTTCATTTGGATTTGAGTTGTACTAGATACATTCTTACACTGTTACATCAGGTTTTAGGAGTTATGGTTGTATTGTTGATTTTATTCTTTCCACCTTTATTATACTTATATTGTTCGTTCTAGAAGCCTTATCTTTGGGGCATTTCTGTCTTTTTCCCTTTGTGTATCAGTTTGGGGGATAAGCTTACTCGTAAAGGTTCGTCATGACGAGTACCATCATGACCTTGGATTTTGGGTCATGACACCTTTGGTAAGATGTCTCTCGTTGTTACTTCAACATTTTTTTTTTCAAACCAACACCTTTTCGTCTAGAAGTGCCAAATTCTCTCTTCTTCAACAAATGGATTAACGGAGTTCACAGAGTTTCGTTCTCAGCCGTCTATTGGGGAAGATGAAGATGAATATATATATGAAAAGTTGTGAAATGGAAACCCAAGAGGAGGGAGAGATGGTATTTGTAGATTGGAGAAGACAACACGTTAAACATAAGTTTTTTTGGTGAAAAAAGGGGGAGAAAATGTATTAAATTTAGACAAAATATTAAGGCAATTTTTTAGGAGGCAATAAACATATCCTAATTTTTAGGATAGAAGTTATGTATTTGGAGATTAAAGAGAGAGAATACAACAGGATATTTATAATTTTTATTTAGTGAATGAATTTTTAGTAATTTAGATATCTTAAGTTGTGGTTTTGTGAAATTTTTTCATAATTTAAATCTTTTAATATCTTTTCATGTATATTAAAACTCCTTACTTATCAAATTTCCCAGTAACTCTTATCATATTTTATCTTTCAACAATCAATGTTCTATATTATTTGTCTAACTACTTTTCTTACGAGATCACACACACAAAAAACATACAATGGGTGTTGGATTTGTGTTTAAATTCAATTATTAATAATAGCCTTTTAATAAAAAAGTGTCTTTCACATAAAATGTTGTATCTTTTAAGAGGTGCCTCTTCGACGAAAGGTTGTGTCCTTTCATTATTCCAATAGTTATATTTAAACCCCAAAAGAATCTCTTCACTATTTGCTTAGTGCAGAATTCAATAGATTTGTCATAACCTGTCACAACCAAAAAATGTGGGTCATGATGGTACTTATCGCGACGTATCTTGACAAGTAAGCCTATCACCCAAACTGATACGAAAAGAAGAAAAGACAGAAATATTCCACGGTAAGGCTTTTAGAATGAAGCCGAACCATATAAGTAATCATAACAATGTGGAAAAAACTTATCCAAACTACCAATCATGCCCAAAACTAGGTGTCAATAGTGTAATAACTACTAATACAATCCAAGAGTCAAATGCATCGGAAAAATACCCAGCATGGAATAATAACTGTCTCCGAGTACTAATAAAGGCATAACAACTATAGAAATATAGAGGTGAACTTCGGACACATGAATGCTCAACCGCTACCTTGGAAGCTCCAACAATCGCCCGAGTCAATAAAGCTGAGGCGCACTCGAGCTAAGAACTGCATCGAAAGGGTGCAGCAAACATGAGTATGACCCACTTGTACTCAGTAGTTATCATAGGCTGACCAAGGAAAGTAGTAAGTAAAACATACAAAATATACGCAAAGGGCACGTCACCTGCGATCAGAAAATGTCCCACAACGGTAGCCCACACTGATTGCACTAACAGTTTTAATATATCTCACATATATTACAACAACACACCAAGGTATAGAACACAAGTATACATTACGTCACATATAAATAGAACAAGAGAGATCATGTAGATACAAGATCATCAAATAAAAGTAAAGAAAGGTAAAATAAATACATAGATGACAAGTCAATAAGACAATACAACACATCATAAACACAATAAAGTAAGTGCAATGTATATGATGATGACGATGATGATGATGATGATGATGATGATGATGATGATGCACAAGGTTATTGCACAACCTCCGGGATCGTCGCACAATCTCTGTATACACCTACGGAGCTAAAGCTTCCCGACGTAGGACCCATGGGGGGTTCGTCAACCTATATACAATCCACATATCTCATATATCCTTTCTGACATATCCCTTAGAAAAAGGTTTTATAAGGTGTTACAATATTTTCTTAAAAAGGTGTTGCCGGTGTTTCTCAGATGTTGCCACGATGGTATCAATGTTTCATGAATGAGTATAATATGAAGATGTAATGCTCACAACCAATCACAATGAGTATTTTCACAACCAATCATATAAAATATTTCCATAACAAACCACAATGATACATTACCACAACCACATGAGCCAATATCCACTTATTATTTTTGTTTCATCCATGAATTTCCACATGTCTCATAAGCCAATAAAGTATGAATATAATCACAATACACCAATGGTACCATTTTAAACAATACAATACAATTATTCACATGTATTCAAGGCTATCAATATCACATAGGACCCCACACGGTCAAACATATCACATAATATCTCAATTTTAACAATTACATCACATATAGGCCCCCACACGGGCATAACACACAGATAAACATTTTTCATGATTAGTTACCACCCTTAGCATATATTTTATATCATCATTTACTACTCAGTCCAGTCTGAAGAGTTAAGCCATAACCTACCTCGAAAGCCGAAACCGATCCGCTACACTTGAACCCGTGAATTTAATTTTCTCGAACAATTCCAAACACTACTAAAAATATCAAATATGAAATCTACGCGTCAAGATAAAACCAACGACACCCATAATGACTACTTTTGATTCAGAGTTAAAATGGATGGGTTTTCGAAAAGAAGAGCAAAATCGGAACTTTACTTCAAAAATATGTTTTCCATATTTTTAGGAACCTACAGCTGAAAACCCAAGTTAAATCGAGTCAAAAACGGAGTTCACATCGAAGAAAAACCATTTTTGAGCTTTGCCGGGTAAAATCTCTGAAATCCGGGTTAAAATCAAGAATCAGAGTTGTTTTGAAGGCTAAATTGATGAAAAACTAGTAATTATAAGATAAAAATATTATTCAAGTGAAAGGGGTAAAATTTGGGTTTAAAATCATGCCCTAAGATTTTGGGGTTTTTGGGTAATTTATTAAGAAATTACTAAGAAAAGAGGTGAATTCTTACCTTAAATCCATAATAAAATTCAGAAAAAAATGTTAATCTAGCTTTTTAAGCTCTCACAAATTTTACTTTTAAGCTCCCACACTATTTTAGGGTTTAACTCTCAAGAGGCAAGATGAAAAATGAGCAAAAATAGGTCCAAAAAGAGGTATTTATAGTGCAGATTTTTCTGCACTGCTGTAAAAAAAAAATATGTTTCTTTTTTAAAACTCAATTAGGACTTCAACGGGGTGCCCGAAATTCGTTTGGAGTCCGATACATGCAAATGAACTATGCAACTATACTAAATTCGACGTTCCGAATGCGTTGGCGATATCTAATTTAAAAAAAACCATCATTTTCATAAAGTTAATCCCCAAAATCTAAAGTTATAATTTTTCAAACCGAGGGTCAAAATGAGATTTAAAAGCCGTAAAATCATACCAAATATGCTAACACCCTAAAATTAATATTTTGGATCTGCTGGCAAAGTCGAATTTTCTATCTGAGGTCGTTTCGATCAAATGTGGGTCCCACACCCATATTTTTAATTTTTCAACTTTCCGACCAATAGGTCGAAATGAGCTCGGGTGCACCAGGACCCGAACCAAAGGTCTACCTAGCCTAAAATCGATATTTCGGAGCTACTGGTGCTGTCTATTTGGCCATCCATCACACGGATCAAAAGATATCCACATAAGTAAAAAATAAGGCTCTCAAAGTCATAAAAAATTACAATATTGCATAAATGATATCAAAATGCATCGAAAATCATGTCAATCACTCCCACACCCCAAAAATATCATAATGAAACTAATGGGAGGGGTAAAATAGTCAAATCACACAAAATCACAAATTTCACATATTTCATCAAATTTTTAGGTCGTTACATCATCCACCACTAAAAATCTAGTTCGTCCTCGAACTAAGGCAAAAGAAATACCTGAATCAACAAAGAGCTACGGATAAGGACTACGTATATCAGACTCGACCTCCTAAGTAGCTTCATCTACAGGTCGATCTCCACTGGACCTTAATCACATGGATCACTCTAGAGCGCCACTGCCTAACATCCTAGCCAAAAATGGAAACTGGCTCCGCAACAAAGGACAACCACTCATCTAACTGAACTGACTCCCAACGAATGATATGAGACTCATCAAGAATATAACGACGAAGCATAGAAACATAAAAAACTAGATGAACAACTGATAGATCAAGAGACAAAGCCAACTCATAATCCACATTACCAATAGTCCGAAGAATCTCAAATGGACCAATATACCTGAGGCTAAGCTTGCCCCTCTTCCCAAACATCATCACACCCTTTATGGGTGAAACTCAAAGGAAAACACGATCACCAACACCAAATTTTAAGGCACGAAGTCTACGATCAGCATAACACTTCTGCCAACTCTGAGCCACTCTAAGTCTTTCCTGAATGATCCGAGCCCTATCCAAAGACTCACGAAATAAGTCCGTACCTCGAGGTATCACCTATGAAACATCCAACCAACCTACTAGAGAGCGACACGCCTACCATACTATGCCTAAAAAGGATCCATATCAATACTGGAATGGTAGCTATTATTATATGCAAAATCTGCTAAAGCCAAATGCTGCTCCCACTGGCCACCAAAATCCATCGCACACGCGTGAAGCATATCCTCCAAAACCTGGATAGTCTGCTCTAACTGGCATCAATCTGAGCGTGAAACTCTATGCTTAGATCAACCTGGTACCAACTCATCTTGAAAAGTCTTCCAAAAGTGGGATGTGAACACAAAACCTCGATCTGAAATAATGGACACTAACGCGCCATGCAGATGCATAATCTCACGAATGAAAATATGGGCTAACCTCTCAACACTGAATGAGATCCGAACCAGAATAAAATGAGCTGACTTGGTCAATTGATCCAAATAACCCAAGCATTGTCAGAACCATGAGATGTACGAGGTGAACTAGTTACGAAGTCCATTGTGATCCGTTCCACTTCCACTCGAAAATGGGTAACCTCTGAAGCAATCCACCAGGTCTCATATGCTCGGCCTTCACCTACTGTCAACATAGGTAACGAGCTACAAAATCTGCTATATCTCGCCTCATACCACCCCACCAGTAGTGCTGTCTCAAATCACGATACATCTTAGTCACACATGGATGGATAGAATATCTGGAATAATGGGCCTCCTCTAACATCAACCTAATCCAATCACAACTCTTGGCACACAAACTCAACCCCTAATCCTTAAAACTCTATCTGAATTAAGTGAAGCTTCCTTAACCTCCCCACTCAACACCTTATCTCGAATCAACCTCAATCTAACATCATCAAAATGATGAGCTCGAATCTATTCTATCAAAGATGATCTAGCCTCCATAAAAGCCAAAACACGTCCCGGTGTCGAAATATCGACCCTAACCATCGGGTTAGCCAAAGAATGAACCTCTAAGGCCAACGGCCTCTCCTAAGTCAAACGATGCACCAAGATACCCATGCTAGTCGACTTTTGGCTCAAGACATCCGCAACCATATTAGCCTTGACCTGATGGTAGAGAAAAGTCAAGTCATAATCCTTAAGCAACTCAAGCTAATGGCACTGCCTCATATGAAGATCTCGCTAGTAAAGAAATATTGAAGGCTACGGTGATCTGAGAAGATATCACAATGGACTCCATATAAGTAGTGCCTCCATAACTTCAAGGCAAACATAACTGCGCACAACTCTAAATCATGGGTAGGATAGTAATACTCGTGCCTTTTTCCTAGCTAGAAATCATCTCAAGGATGTTAAGACTTACTTTAAAATGCAAACCTATCTTTGTAAACATGGTATTTTTGAGATTTTTACTTTCTATCACGTGGGAAATTGAGTTAGCTTTCCAACGGTACCAATTTTGTCCAAATCCGACATCAGACGAGAAAGTTATGGACGTTTTACTTGGAACTATCGAAAACACCCAGGTATGACGGCCAAGTTGACGGACCGCCACATAAGTGATGGACCGCCACTTTGACAGTCACAGCCAAGGCAGTTGAGCCACGTACTGGATAAGGACTGACGAACGAGTTGACGGATAGTCAAAGTTGTGACGGACCATCATCCAGGCCGTCAACTCTTATCCAGTGAACCCCATTTCTGGTCCACGTCTGACGGGAAAAGTGACGGACCGTCAAGTGTCTGACGAACCGTCAGTCAAAACGTCACACGCCACGTTCAGTTTATTTCCAGGTTGTTTTAACAGGGGTATTTTGGTCACTTATCACTCGCCTACATATACCCAGATGAGTTAGAATTCAGCCATTATGCTTATTATTATTTCACAAACAAAAACTAGGGTTTCTCTCTAAATTTAATCTCCAAGAACAACATCCAATCCTCTTAAAGAATCAAAGGATTTCAAATCCTTCAACTTCAAAAACATCAAGAACCTTGAGTCAGGTATGCTAGTGTTCATCTATGGACCCCTTTCGTTCATAGAGTTCAAGAACCATGCTTTTAAATGAGAAACTTTGATTTCCTTGTTGTTATGTGATGTTGTTTATGTTAATGATCATTGTTTAAGCTTCAAGATATTAATATAAGTTGACTTCCATGATGTATGCATGCTTATAGTTAAAACCCATGAATTTGGATGGTTCAAGATGATTAAAATTGTTGAGAAAACCTATGCCCCAAAGTGTGCATGCAAGGTGTTTGGTAAAATGCCTAGAATGCTAAAAATCATGTTCCCATGACCCCATACTATTTAAATGACAAGCTATGTCAACTCTTAAGATGATTCCACATGAACTTCCATGCTATTGATATGTGTTGCTAGTATGATTATGCAATGAACATGATATTAAGGTTGTGAAAGTACTTCCATGTGATATGAAATCCTTTCCATGAAATACATTGTTGATAACCATGCTTAGTATGAAATCCCTTATGTACGATATTATGAATTGTGGACTCAAATCTTGTGATCAAGTCATGTCATGTGCGTCAGTTTCCTTCCATCGAGTCTTTTTGTTATTCGTACCCGAAAAATATAGTTGTGTGCCTAGAGCCAAATCACGTTATCCCGATAATCTCAGTCAAGTCATGATCTATAGAAATCAGTCAGTCATGTGACTCAGGAAACCTCCGAAATCTCATGATCTCAGCAAAATCTTAGAGAGTAGTACTATTCCGTCAGTCAACAGAAGTCAGTTACTCAGTCCTTGTACAGTTAGTTAAATCATGTTCAGACTTTTCAGATGAGAGTAGAAGTTAGCACCGAGTGAACCCAAGAATGGGAACTCACCTGCCAGTTTAGGGTGTGATTCTTAGCAGTCATCCTTGTGTTCCAGAACTACGTAGCCAACATAGGTTGAGACATCTTAACCTATCAGACTAGGGTTGATGAGGTGGCTTAACCTGTTAGTTTAGGGTTCCCACCATTCTCATTTGAGTACCTTCCAGTTGAGGGTCACTCACAACTGTCCTTACTAGTGGCGCGATATTGACACCCCTCCAGTCGGGGCAGAGATTGGACCCCAACTTAGCTATATGCATTATTGGGTCATGTCGGTTAAACAACTACCTCCCACAGTTTCAGGCTCAGTCTCAGTAAAAGAACTCAGATAGTTCTTCAGATGTCAGTATACCAGGACTGCCAGATACAGTCAAATTCAATTATAGTACGGAACTCAGATAGTTTCATCAGATGCAGGACTGTCAGGCACAATCACCCATGTATTCAGAACTACAGTATTAGTCACGATTAGTTATCAGTAAACTATGTATTAGCGTACAAATTTAGCTGTCACGTATTCGCGATCTCAGTTTCTATGTATGCATGTTTGCACTCTCACGTTCATATCAGTCAGTTAGTAGCATTGTTCATGCATGTAACCCTATTTATGTTCAACCTACCTCACTCGTATACTCAGTACTCCAGTTGTACTGACGCATTTGCGCTATGGTGCTTTCTCTTTATGTTACACCATAGGTTCAGAGACACGAGTTCCAGACCAGCAGTAGCAGTCGCATTCCAGTATACAGAGCTGCAGTGAGTCCTCTTCATTCGAGGACGATATGATTCGATTCATTTATCATTTCAGTTAGTTTTTAGTTTACGGAGTTAGTTGGAGACATGTTCCTTCAACTCCTTATTTAGTTAGTACTTCGAGGCTTTCAGATACAGTTCAGATTTAGTTCAGATTTGATTCAGGTTCAATTATTTTGGGTATCTTTCACCCATATGGATGTTATTTTACCAGATTCTTTATTCAGTTGAACCTTATGGCCTACATGTTCATATTTTCCGCATTATTATGATACATACTAGAATGTACAGGTACAAATATCAGTCATGGGTTAGCTTGCGGTCCCTCGGGGTCATGAGCACCGTGCAGCGTTTCGATTCAGAAAATTGGGGTGTTACAGATAATTTCTCTCATGAGGCTCCAATCTTAACGAGATGCATACACAATTACCTTGTCCTCCTGCATCAACACAACACCTAACCCAACGCCTGAAGCATCACAAAAGACAATAAAGCCCACGCCCTCCTTGGGCAAAGCCAATATAAGAGATGAAGTTAACAAATCCTTGAGCTTTTGAAAGCTCACCTCACAACATTATACCACTGGAAGGAATTCTTCTTCTGAGTCAACTTGGTCGACGGAGCTGCAATGGAAGAGAAACCCTCAACAAAACACTAATAATACCCGGCCAAGACAATAAAACTCTGAATCTCGGTGGGCGAAGTAGGTCTAGCCCAATCACAAACCGCTGCAACCTTAGCTGGATCAACCATAATACCTTCCTTAGTCATCACATGATCCAAGAAAGAAACTGACTCATACCAAAACCCGCACTTAGAGAACTTAACATACAACTTCTTATCCCTCAATCTCTAAAGCATAATCCATAAATGATCCTCATGGTCAACCTTATTCTTTAAATAAACTAAGATATCATCTATAAATACCATAACAAAGGAGTCAAGATACGATCAAAACGCCCAGTTCATCAACTTCATGAACGCGGCAGGGCCATGGGTCAACCCAAAAGACATGACTAAGAACTCATAATGAACATATCGAGCACGAAAAGTAGTTTTTGAAATATCTGAAGCTCTAATCCTCAACTGGTGATAATCAGACCTCAAATCAATCTTTGAAAACACTATAAAACCCTGAAACTGATAAAACAAATCATTGATGTGAGAAAGAGGATACTTATTCTTAACCATCACCTTATTCAACTGTTAATAATCAATACACATCCGCAGAGACCCATCCTTTCTCATCATAAATAAGACAGGCGCACCCCAAGGTGAAATACTAGGTCGAATAAATCTCTTATCCAACAACTCCTGTAACTGATCCTTTAGTTTCTTCAGTTCTGATGGGGCCATCCTATAATGAGGAATAAAAATGGGCTTGGCGCCCAACTCAACATCAATAATAAAATCAATATTTTGATCCAAAGATATACTAGGCAAGTCCGTAGGGAACACATCTATAAACTTACGGATAACACAGACAGAATCCAAGGAAGGAGGTAAAACAACACTGGTGTAACGAATATGACCCAAGTAAGATAAACATTCCCTCTCAACCAATTTACGAGCCTGAACATAAGATATGACCCTCGTAGGACCCGAATATAGAGTACCCTTCCAAGTTATCCTTGGCACATCCGACGAAGCTAAAGTCACAGTCCTGGTATAACAATTTAGGATGTCATGAGAAGGAGCCAACCAATTCATACCCAAAATAGCATCAAAATAGACCATGTCTAAACAAGCAAGTCTATCAAAGTATCACGCTCAGCAAAAGTCACAACACTAGATCGATGCACCCGATCCACCACTAAAGAATCACCTACCGGGGTAGATACAAGAATAGGCATGGAAAGAGGCTCAGTAACAGAATCAAAACCCGAAGCAAAATACATAGTTGTATAGGAGAAATTCGATCCGGGATCAAATAATACAGATGCAAGTCTGAAACAAATTAGGAAGGTACCTGTAATCACAGCATCAGAAGCGTCTGCCTCAGGTCTGGCTGGTATAGCATAATACTATCCATGACTATCAACTGGCTGAGTAGCCCCACAACCACCAACACAGGCTCTACTATACTTACCTCTTTCACCTTTGGTAGAACACCTACCTCTCATAGCTGAAATAGGAATATCTCTAAACACACAGTGAGAACAGTCCTTGGCCACATGGCCAACCTCATCACACACATAGCAACCTCTATGACCAGTCTCAACAAGAAAAAGTACAACTGAGCCTGAACGGTCACCCTGAACTAGAAGATTCACCAGCTGAACTCTATAAAGTCACATGCACTGTCCTACCATGATATCTATAAGAACCTCTAAAATCTCTGCCTCGAGAGGTCCGACTCCTGAAATAACCAAAACAACGCACCCTCTTGGCGCCTCCCTGAGATGCACTAATAATACCCTCTATCATCTTAGCATGGTCCACAATACTCTAAAAAGAATCCCTAATCACAATCATCTGAGACGTAGTCAACTAAAGAGAGACATCCAAACCCTTTACAAACTTCATATCTACTCAAACTCGGTGGAAATGCTATCTTAGAAATATCTGGATAGGGTATGAAAGCATGCCTCATACTCAGTAATTGTCATGGATCCCTGCTCCAAAAGATCAAACTCGTCCCGCATATGATCTCTCAAACTGAAAGACACAAATCTCTCCAGAAAGGCATCAACAAACTGGTCCCATGACAACTCAGGAGCATCAACAAGCGTACAACTGACAAATAATATCCACTAATTTCTCATAATATCACTCAACTAATAGTGTCATAAGCAACTCCATTCGCGTAGAAAGAGTGAAACACAACTCAGAACACAAGGTATAAAAGAACTCGCACGATAAGGAATAAAATGAGGAAAGTTTCCTAAATATATCCTATAACCTCTCGAAGATAGATACGAACGTCTACGTACCGATCCGCGAGACTCTATTAGACATCCCGTTCTTACATCGTTGAGACCAATGAAACCTGACTGCTCTGATACCAATTTATCACGACCCAAAAATGAGGGTCATGATGACACTTGTTGCGGCGTACCTTGACAAGTAAGCCTATCACCCAAACTGATATGAAAAGAAGAAAAGACAGAAATATTCCACGGTAAGGCTTTTAGAATGAAGTTGAACCATATAAGTAATCATAACAATGTGGAAAGAACTTATCCAAAATACCAATCATGCCCAAAACTAGGTATCAATAGTGTAAGAACTACTAATACAATCCAAGAGTCAAATGCATCGAAAAAATAACCACAAAGGAATAATAACTGTCTCCGAATACTAATAAAGATATAAAAACTATAGAAAGATAGAGGTGAACTTTGGATGCATGAATGTCCAACCGCTACCTTAGAAGCTCCAATAATTGCCCGAGTCAATCAAGCTGAGGCGCACTCGAGCTAAGACCTGCACCGAAAGGGCGCAGTAGGCATGAGTAAGGTCCACTTGTACTCAGTAGGTATCATAGGCTGACCAAGCAAAACAGTAAATAAAACATACAAAATATACACAAAGGGCACGTCACTTGCAATCTGAAAATGTTCCACAATGGTAGCCCACACCGCTTGCACTAACAGTTCTAATATATCTCACATATATTACAATAACACACCAAGGTATAGAACATAAGTATACATTATTAGAACAAGAGAGAACCTGTAGATACAAGATCATCAAAAAAAAGTAAAGGAAGGTAAAACAAATACATAGATGACAAGTCAATAAGACAATACAACACATCATAAACACAATAAAGTAAGTTCAATGTATATGATGATGATGATGCACGAGGTCGTGGCACAACCTCCAGGATCGTCGCACAATCCCCGTATACACCTACGGAGCTAAATCTTCCCAACGTAGGACCCATGGAGGGTTCGTCAATCCATATACAATCCACATATCTCATATCTCCTTTCTGGCATATCCTTCGGAAAGGGTTTTATAAGGTGTTACAATATTTTCTTAAAAAAGTGTTACCAGTGTTTCTCAAATATTGCCACGGTGGTACCAATGTTTCATGAACGAGTATGATATGAAGATGTATTGCTCACAACCAATCACAATGAGTATTTCCAAAACCAATCACATGAAATATTTCCACAACCAACCACAATGATACATTCCCACAACCACATGAACCAATATCCACTTATTATTTTCGTTTCATCTATGAATTTCCACATGTCTCATATGCCAATAAAGTATGAATGTAATCACAATACACCAATGGTACCATATTAAAAAACAAAATATAATTATTCACATATATTCAAGGCTATCAATATCACATAGGACTCCACACGGTTAAACATATCACATAATATCTCAATTTCAACAATTACATCACATATATCCCCCCACACGGGCACAACACATAGATAGCCATTTTTCATGATTAGTTCCCACCCTTAACATGCATTTTGTACCATCATTTACTACCCAGCCTAGTCTGAAGAGTTAAGCCATAACCTACCTCGAAAGTCGAAATCAGTCCACTACACTTTAACCTATGACCTTACTTTTCACGAATAATTTCAAACTCTACTAAAAATATCAAATATGAAATCTACACGTCAATACAAAACCAACGACACCCATATTGTCTACTTTTGATTCGGGGTCAAAACGGACCCCCAAAATGAGTTTTCGAAAAAGAAGAGCAAAATCGGAACTTTACTTCAAAAACATGTTCTCCATATTTTTAGGAACCTACATCTGAAAACTCAAGTTAAATCGAGTAAAAATTGGAGTTCAAATCGAAGAAAAACCATTTTTGAGCTTTATCGGATAAAATCTTTGAAATCCGGGTTAAAATCAAGAATCAGAGTTTTTTTGAAGGTTAAATTGATGAAAAACTTGTAATTATATGATAAAAATATTATTCAATTGAATTGGGTGAAATTTGAGTTTAAAATCATGCCCTAAGATTTTAGTGGTTTTGGAGAATTTACTAAGAAATTATTAAGAAAAAGGGTGAATTTTTACCTTAAATCTATAATAAAATTAAGAAAAAAGATGTTAATCTAGCTTACCAAGCTCTCACAAACTTTACTTTTAAGCTCCCACACTATTTTAGAGTTTAACTCCCAAGAGGCAAGATGAGAAATGAACAAAAATAGATCCAAAAAGAGGTATTTATAGTGCAGATTTTTCTGCACTGTTGTAAAAAAAAAAGGCTCTCTTTTTTTTAAAACTCAATTAGGACTTCAACGGGGTGCTCGGGATTCTTTTGGAGTCCGATACATGCAAATGAACTATGTACTATACTAAATTCGACGTTCCGAATGCGTTGGCGATATCTGATTTAAAAAAAAACGTCTTTTTCATAAAGTTAATCCCTAAAATCTAAAGTTATAATTTTTCAAACCGAGGGTCAAAATGAGATTTAAAATCCATAAAATCATACCAAATATGCTAACACCCTAAAATCGATATTTTGGATCTGCTGGCAAAGTCGAATTTTCTATTCGAGGTCGTTTTGATCAAATATGGGTGTGGGTCCCACACCCATATTTTTAATTTTCCAACTTTTCGATCAATAGGTCAAAATGAGCTCGGGTGCACCGGGACCCGAACCAAAGGTCTACCTAACCTAAAATCGATATTCCGAAGCTCTTGGCACAGTCCATTTGGCCATCCATCGCACGGATCAAAAGATATCCACGTAAGTCTAAAATAAGACTTTCGAAGCCATAAAAAACAACAATATTGCATAAATGATATCAAAATCCATCGAAAATCATGTCAACCACTCCCATACCCCAAAAATATCATAATGCAACTATGGGGAGGGCTAAAACAGTCAAATCACATAAAATCACAAATTTCACATATTTCATCAAATGTTTAGGTCGTTACATAACCACTAAAACTATTTGCGTATAATCCGATAGCAATCTCGAAGAGGAGAGAGAGAAAATATCATTTTTAGAAAAGCATTTCGCACATGTTTCAAGCCTTAAATTTGTGTTTAGTGTTTGTATTGTTAACCCTTTATCTTGTGTTCGTCTTCGTATAATTCTTGTGTTCATGAAACATATTTTTGAACAATCTAAAAATGATTTCATCACAAAGAAAATCAAATATTTAAATTTATAAGATGTTGGAAGAGAGAAATTTGGTTGCACAAGTTGTAATGGTTAAATTTGGTGCTATATTTAGTGTAATAAACATATACGACCAAGCCGACAAGAACAACAGAAATTAATGTGATACATCCAATTATAAGAGCAACATCACTGGTGATAGATCCAGTGAGTCAATTAATGTGAGCTAACATAAAAAGTGAGTTGTTATTAATTTTAAATAGTTTTCAAATGAAAAGGCCAATTATAAATTCAGACGTATATTACACCACAGTAAAACTTATTATGTAATATTGAGTACTTAAATCAACACAATAAATACATAATACATATTTGATTATACATAACTATTATTTGATCATTGATTAATCAATTTATATTTTTAGTACTTCATATAATCATTTAATCATAATAAACTTGAACTAATTTGATGTAAATATCTTATATAATAAGTATTTACCGTTGGTTACTTGTAAACTCCTATGTGTAAGGTCTAGTCTAGTTTTTGATTTACCATTTATTTTTGTATCTAATAATGAAATTAAGAAAGAAAAAAAAGAATTACGTGTAAATCCGAAGCTTGCCACACAAGTACATAATAAATGTATATTTTTTTATTCTATTTCCTATTGGAGATTCTAATTTTTCAATTAGTTACCAAAATTATAGGAGGTTCGATGTACCATAAATCTTTTCTTTCCTATTTAGGAAAAGCACGTCATAAATACGTTATATAAGAGATACAAAATATGTATTTGTATGAGTCAGAGAGAACTAAAATATATTATGTATCTTCAGTACATAATTATGTATCTTAGTGTAAATACATTACATTATACTTTTTTCAATAAAAAACATAAATATAAGAGATATAACATATGCATTTGTATCAAACGTAGAGAATTAAGATATATTATGTATCTTCAGTACATAATTATGTATCTCAGTGTAAATACATTACATTATATATTTTTCTATAAAATAAATAAATATAAGAGATACAAAATATACATATAAGAGACAGTGGCAGAACCAGAGTTTTGATTAAGGGCATTCATATTGACCCTTCTTTTTACGAGGGCAAAAAAATTGTTTAAATAAAAAATAAAATAAAATGTTGTTGTGTCCTTGCCAAGGTTCGAACCTAGGTTGTTGATGCAAAATTGCACACCCTTGACCACTAGACTGTGTTTCTCTAACTTGTCAAGGGTGTTCAATAATATGTATATAACCATAAATATCTATATTTAACCTATATATTTGAAAAAAAATTTCGACGAAGTGTGTTCATCTGACCACCTTCGATGGCTGTAGCTCCACCCCTGGTAAGAGATACATACTACATTATAACAATAGTATGTATCTCTTACTGTAATAATATGCATGCTTCTTATACATGTTACACTCAAGTTATCTAACGAGAGATACATAAAGTAGATGTGTAATGTACATAGAGATACAAGATGTCAAAACATATCTGATGTATTGAAAGATGTATCTGACATCTCTGAACTTGACATTTAACAATTTTATAACTAGGGATATATTTTTTAAAGTCTGTAAGAGATACATACTACATTATAATAATATTCTATGTATGTCTTGCTGTACTAATATGAATGACTCTTACATGTTACACTAAAGTTATCTAACGAGAGATACATAAAGTAGATGTTCAATGTACACAGAGATACAAGATGACAAAACGTATCTCATGTATTGAAATATGTGTTAAACACATGTGCATATTTGCAATGAACTCGTATCTATAGATATAACCATATTTTTGTACAACATTTCAACTGGAATACTTCTTATAGATAATCAATATCTACAACACTTGTAATACTTCTTAATAGAATACTTAGAATATTCAACTGGAATACTTATAATCAATAATCAATATGTACTGCAATGGGAGTACTTCTTAAAAGAACATAATATTCAATCAAAAGACTTCAACTTTAATTCAACGCAAAACAACATCCACAAAGTTATTTGGTTACAGATTGATCACTACACAAGAGCAATAATAACATCCTTTTTCATGTGCACAACTTCATTTGTCTGAGATTGAAATAAAAGAAAAAACAAAGAAATCCTTGACATTGTTTGAGGTTGAAATAGAAGAAAAACAATGAAATTCTTGACATTATTTGAGGTTGAAATAGAAGAAAAAAATGAAACACATATACATTTATACAAGAAAAAGTAAAAAAAGAACTACCAAAAACGTTAAGGAGGAGTGTGAACTATGAAAAAAGGGGGAGAGAGAAAGGGTGGGAGGATAGGAAGAAGAAAGTTTTCTGAAAAATACTTAAAAGGAGGAGCTGAGGAGGTGTTAGATGTTAATCGTATTAAATTGGTGAAGAGAAGATATTAAGGCATAGTTTTAGAGGTCCAGTAAATATATCCTAATTTTTAGTGTAGGGGTTATGTATCTGAAAATTTAAGAAGAGAGAATGTAAATAAGGAATATTTATAATTTTTACTAACTGAAGAGATTTTTAATAATTTAGATATCTTGATTTGTGTTTTTGCGAAATTTTTCGTAAATAAATCATGATATAGGGCAAGTGAAAGTGTACTTAAATTTCAGATTTTGGAATTGATTAAAAAAACAGAAGAAAAATCTGTTGAGTTCAAAACAGCGTTACAAAGAAGATACTGCCTCTGCCTTGCTTCCATGAAGTTATATGCCACTTGCTCAATAAAAAAAATTGTGTTTTCGGATTGCTGAAATAATTGATCCTTTAGATTTCTAGTAGGACATGGAATTAAGGCCAATATATAAAGGATTGTGAAAAGGCACTTGATGAGGACTTCCCAAGGAACATGAAGGGATCATGCCATGCCATGCCATGAAAAATAGTTGATTCGTTTGGTATCAAATTGAGTTCTATTTTCTTAATCCTATTTATTATCTATTTATAAAATTCTAGCCTTTGTGATTATAGGAAATCTATTTTCATAAATATTAGGGTAAATGATATATTTGTGATGATCTTCAAATGCTTGCTAATCTTAGAAATATATTTTCTTATTTGATCATTGTAATATGATATTATTACATAAGGAAAAAGGAATGGAGGGAGTAATGCATAATAATTAGTTATTCTTGTATATGGAACATATAATTTTGTATTTGATTGAGTATACCACTCCTATCAATTATTGATGATTACTATTAGTGTTGCTAGAATTAAGTTAGTTTTAATACAAGTAGCATAATAGATTTTGGAATTGAGATTTTGAGTGATAATTATTACCTCTTAGCTTATACTCATTTTCATCATCTCAAATTCAAAGCGAATATTTTAAAGTTTCATTATTTTAAACTTAATATATAAAATATATATTATTCGTATAAATTATTCAATTAGCTTGGTTTCCTTGGATTGATTTTTTAAAAACCGAAAAAATTTTCTTTGGATTTATTTTTTAAAAACCGAAAAAACTTAACAATCCTATGATCTTAATTAAAGAAATTAATAATTGGTACGTACTTTAGTCTGATCGTTTCTTTGGTTTACCAAAAATTCTCTAACACCCCTAGAACCAACTATAAGATTAAAAAGTATTTTTTTCGGTGTTTATTACACTCCTAAATAATTGAGAATTTAGAATTTATTTAGAATATCAATATACTACCTATATATTTGTAACCAAAAATAGACAATGAATATTTTCTCTATTTTATCCTAATTATTATTTTAACAAAAATATATTAATAAATTCAGTTTTTATAATGTTGGGCCCGTGCTAACACTGACAATGTATTGACGAAATATCTAATTAAATTTCATTGTGGATCCAGGTACGTTTGTAATCATGATCATGTAATAATATTGAAATTTATGATAAAACAGAGATTATAACTCAATGGCAACAAAGGGCTGAGATATCAATGAATTTGTCAATGAAACCCTAAATTGTGAAGAAGGAACTGAACTGGTGAGTTGGGTTATCTTTGGGACTCAATGGGTGAAAGGAGGCTCTGTAACGCCCTGAATCTAGTACCCCGGATGCTACACGGTGCTCATAATCTCGAAGGACCACAAGCTAACCCTTGACTGATATCTATAACTGAGTACTGAATAATACACAGTAAAAATGCGGAAAACTGACAAAAAACTTGCCATAAGGTTCAAACATCTGAAATACAACTGAAACTGAATACTAATACAACTTTCTGAACATCTATTCTGAAAAACTCTAGTCTGAAAGCCTCTAACTGTCTGAATAAGGAGTTGAATGGGACAATCCCCCAACTAACTCCATCTACTGAGAAATACTGAGTCTAATGCAATAAAGTGAAATAAGAACCATCCCCGAATGATGATGACTCACTGCTTTCTATTGTTGCTGGCTGAATCTGGACTGCTAAGAATGCTCTGGAGCTCGAGCTTTTGAACCTATGGTATAAAACACCATAGCACAGGAAAGTATGCGTCAGTACGTAAGAATGTACTGGTATGCTAGATTAGGTAAGGCTAAATGCAAAGGCTCATATGCATGAAATATAGCTGACTGAATAACATGAGTATACTGAATGAGGAATTACCTGCATGGATGCATAAACTATAACTGAAATCATAGTAACACTGAATACTGAGTTCAACTAACTAGATTACTGATAACTGGGTTTACTAATGCTGAATTCTAAATACTAATTTACTGATATTTGAGTTTACTAACACTGGGATACTGAATAACTGAGTCTACTGATATTGATTTCAGAGTTTTCTAATACTGATAGATTGTACCTGAGATCAGTCCTATCTAGCGGGTGATCTCTGAATCTCTGGATGATGAAAATGATTGACTATATTTGAGATCAGTCCTATATAACGGGTGATCTCTAAATTCTATGGAACTATCTAAGTTTCTTACCGAGTTGAGTGATTGTATCTAACAGTCCTAATTTCTGTAATACTGCACTGAGTTCTAGTACTGAGACTGAATCTGAAACTAAAACTATGGGAGGTAGTCATCTAACTGACATGCCCTGAATCTGAACTAGTGGGGTCCATCCTGTAACCCCAGCTGGAAGGGTTTCAGTACCGTTCCACGGGTAAAGACAATTGCTATGGAGTCAGTCCTAACCTAGCGGGTGACCCCTGAGATTAGTCCTGTCCAGCGGGTGATCCCCAAGTATGCCAGTCCTATCTAACGGGTGACATCTCATGCATACGCTGGCTACGTAGTTCTGGAATTTAGGAATTGCTTCTAGGGATCTCAGTCCTATCTAGCGGGTGAGCCCCCATCCCTAGGCTCGCTCGGTGCTGAATTCTACTCCCAACTGAAAGACACTGAACTGATTTCCTAGTTCATACTAGGCTTGACTGAACTGTTACTGATCGTATTGATTAACTAAACTGAACTGATCTCACTGAGTTCCGTTGACTGACGGAATAATACTGAATTCTGTTATCTAACTGAATGCTACTAAGTTTCTGGACTGAATAGTTGAATACTATTGAGGTCTGAACTGAATACTGAACTGGAATTGACTGATACTGAGACTACTGAGTCTCTCTAAGTTCTGTAACTAACTGAGTTCTACTGATCATGGCACGACTGAGATTATCTTGAAAACTGACACTGGCTCTAGATAATCAGCTAAATTGTCAGGTATTAAATACCCCAGGATTCGATAACATAAATAATACAAGACAGGACAACTTGTACATAACATGGCAATAGGCTATCATTCATAATACAAATCAATGAGGCATCTCTTCAAGCACTTGGAAGTATTAAACATGTAATAGTATAGGGAATGCATACTAATATCTCATAATTCATTCATAAGAAATGCACATGGATAGGAATGCATGCAACATATCATAATTCATTCACTAAAGCCTTTCAACAAACACTTGGCATGCATGAACTTATACATAATTTGGGGTTTCTTGTCAACATGCTATAATGACCCTGCTTCCTTCACACAAGAATTTTATCAAATATATGGGGAGCATACTTTGGTCATACAACATTCAACACACTCAATTAACATGGTTATATCAATCAACATCTATCTTGTAGGGTTTATTATGAATATCATGAAATTCACCACATACTAGAATCAATTCTTGAAACTTGTAGTCTAAATCATGAATTAAAACTCAACAAAACATAATCATGAACTTCAATTCACATAAATCATGAAAACTCATAAATACACAAACTTTATAATTTTAAAAAAGATTCTTAAACTTCTTGGGTGAAATGAACCCAAGAATCAACATCTAACATACCTTAGTTCTTAATTTTATAAAGATTGACGGAGAGACTCTTGAATTTGGATCTTCAATTGGAAAATCCTAACTTGTTCTTGAGAGAAATTGAGAGAAACCACTATATTTTGGGTGAAATATGGCTGAATCACGTGTTTTAGGGATATATAAGAGTGGGAAAAAGATTGAAATGACCCTGGAGTTACGGCTATTTTAATGACTGGAAAACTGGGTGCCGACGCGCTGGTCGACGCGGTGCATCGATGACATCAACGCGATACCCGATGCGTTGCGCCATGATCGCGTTGAGGCTCAGTAATTTTGAATCTGGAAGCCTGCAACAATGTTAACCAACGTGATAGGTGATGCAGCGCACTAAGATCGCGTTGGTGTACTATTTTGAGACCCCAAACGTGGTCTAAACGAGGTCTGAAAAATCTAAAACCTGTCCGAAAACCCCTATTGACATTCTGGATCATGAATTAGCTAAAATATAAACTATCAAAGTTCGGGAAGGTCATAAAATAAATCATCAAGGTTCAAAGTCTTAGAAAGTGAAAGAGTTCCAATATTTTGCCCAATTTTTCTAAGTGTTAAGCTTCTCTTGACGTGTTTTAAAGAGCTTTAACGACTAGGAAGATTTGCGGGGTATTACAGGCTCGTTGATGAAATTCCACATACCTAGAGATAAGAATCCTAAAAAATTCTTTACAATTTGATGCTTGTGGAAGATGAACCCTAGCTCCACTTTGGGGAAAGAAATAACCCCTTTTCTCTCTTTGAAACCAAGTGTCGGGTGTTTTTTTAGTAATGAGGTCTTAGAGTAACATTAACCCCAATAATCACCTTTGAGATATCCAAAACAATGTGATTTTGATGTTTATAAAGTGAAAAAAGATCGATATGCTCCTTTAAATTTCGTAACAGAAAACTGCTGAGAAGGATGTACAAGACTTTCCCACGATCGTGGGACAAACCTAAGATCGTGGGTTGTACTCGTGGTTGGGAGATAAATAAGATCTCTCTGAACATGATCAGATAAGACTTCATATGGTCGTGAAATCTAGCTACAGTCGTACTTTAATTCATAGGTTTGAAGGTTACATCAGGAGCATCCGTGGAACTCACAATAATGCTCGGGATTTTGATTTCAAAGCACAATCATGTTTTTTTTATCATGGTATGAAGGTACAATTGTCCACTTTCAGATGTTGGGGTTGCCTCGATCAGACGAGACCATTGTACGGTAGTACAATGTAACCACGATGGTGGTTTGACCTGTGATATCTCACTGCAGAGTTGTGCTTCACTAAAAAGGTCATAATATTTTACTCCAATATTGGATTAAGGAAAAATTGAATGTATTGGAAATATAATTTCCATATATATCATTAAGTAGATCTAGAGCTCAAAGATACATTAGAATTTGGAAGTTATGCTCGTTTGAAACTGATCATTTCTCAAAGAATCTATTTGTAAGAGAGTATTAGGTTTGGTTAAGGGCTAGAAGGTTCTTGTGGCCTTGGTACATAACCAAATTCCTTCTTATACTATTAAAACTTGATGTAATGTACTTGAAGTATGGTTCTAGCCTTGGCCTGAATTTTTCTGGGTGTTAGAAGCAAACTATGTGATTAGTCCATTAAGCACATTTAAATGTGAAAAAAATTTGTACCTTCACCCATATTTATAGCGTACAATTGCTTCTTTTGGTATAATTTAGTTTTCAGTGGTTTAAGCATATATAGATTTTCTAACTTTGTCCAAATACCACGTGCACTATATTCATCGATGATGTTATTGACCACATCATCTGTTAAGTGCAACTTGATTGCACTAGAAGCCTTTTCATCCATTTCTTCCCAATCCTTCAATATCATGGATTTAGACTTTTTGGATTTTCCACTTTGTGCAATCCTTGTTGGATGCGCAAATCCCTTTTCCTTCTTTGTCTTGTTATGAAACCGCTATCATCATTAAATTTTGCTATCCGTATTTTACTTCAAATATTTTTTTCAGGTATAGTACGACCAACTGTCAAAAAATTATTTTCGTGAATGAGCAGAACCTGTCCTTTGACATAAGTTGTTAGGGATAAAACTCCCTCTATAGAAATAATATTTGCGGTAACAAAAGTAATATTGGGTTGAAATGGAATGTGTGAATGGAAAATGGAGGGAACAAAATTTGAAGGAAAAGTGAAAATGTCACTTTAGGAAAGCTAAGTTATCCCACATTGGTTGGAGTAAGAAGTTCTCTTGTGTTTATAATAAGAAACACTCCTTCATATAGATAGTGAGGCAAGAACAAAGAGATGCCTTGCGCCATCGTCGTCGTCACTCGCTCGGCTTAGCTTCGGATTTAGACTTGGCAAATCGAGAGAGAGATTAATTTTTTGGAAAAAGTTTATTTGAAACTTGGAAAACAAGTGAAATTTTAATCCAAAATTCCAATGGAAATGTTTTTCTCCTTGTGCAGATGCGTTTCGGATGCCAGAAAGCGCAAACCCATCATACCTCGAAGAGATGTGACCCTTAGAGGAAATGACACACTATTTCAGAAAAGGGGTGACCTACGCACATAGGTCAGGCACAGAACTAGCGTAGGTCCAACACAGAAGCTACTAGATTAGCCAAAATTTCACCTACAGCTGCAGGTCAGGCGCAACTCCAGCACAGACCAGGCACAAGTGACATGACTGTTCTAAAATAATGTTTCTTTCCATGAACCACTGATTCCTTTTATAGGGAAACTTAAGTGCTATAAATATCTGATCTTTTCCTCAGGTATAGACATAATTTTAAGAGCAGAAAACATTATTCTTCTTCTTGAAAACTCTATTGTGATCATCAACAATTAAGTATGTTCAAAGATTTTGAAAGTTTGAGGTACCGCCACTTTCAGAATGTGAACCATTTTATCTTAGGAGGAAAGATTCCACAACCTCGAGTACTTGAGGAGAATAAATTCTTTAAGGACACACCGTGAAGTCGGTGGACTTGGTTCTAAATTCTGCTTCATCTTTCTTTCTTTAAAAAGTTGATAAGTAAGCTTCTGTGATAGTTCATTTTGATTAGGCCTTTTTAGCTTGTGTTGATGGTGTTAAACTTCATTGTTGTTCTTTAAAAACTTGTTTTTGAACCTAGGTTGAAGTGTATATTGAGAACAAAAAGATTGTGTACCCGAAACAACAATCTTAAGGAATTTACCTTATAATCTGTATTGTTTGGTTTCTGGAGATTAAAGCTTATTACTTTATACTCTGTTTGAACTTAAAAAGTGATTTGAATACATAAAAACTTCATCACAAGTTAAAGGTCATTCGGTTAACGATTAGAAGAACATAAAAAATTCATCGTTAAACTAGAAACAAGTGGTGTTTAAAGTTGTAACAACTTTATAATTAGTATTCTAATATAATAAGTTGATTGTCTTTGTATGATATAAAAATGACTACTGATGGTCATGCAACTGATGGTGTGACAAGTGTGGAAGCAACAAATATTTCTACGACTAGTCTTACAAGTGCTCCGCCTGCAATAGCGCCTGCAGAGAAACCCAAAATAATTTGGGTGTAGATTTTAAACACTGGCAGCAGAATATGTTCTTCTATTTGACAACTTTATGTCTTCAAAGGTTCATATCTGAAGACGCTCCAGAATTGTCCAAAGAAACATCGGACAAGGAGCAGTTCGTTGTAATGGAGGCATGGAAACATTCAGATTTCTAATGCAAAAATTATATCCTAAGTGGCCTCCAAGACGATCTGTACGACGTGTATAATAGAATGAAGACATGGAAAAAATTGTGGAATGCGCTAGAACGAAAGTATATAACTGAGGATGCTAGAACTAAAAAGTTTTTTATTGTAAGTTTCCTTGAATATAAGATGATTGACAGTAAGACTGTCGTATCTCAAGTACAGGAATTGCAAGTTATCATCCACGATCTCCTTACTGAAGGTATGAATATAGTAAATACCTTATTTGAACATGTTAAGTTTGTTCTCAATGTTCACATGATCTTTAATGTAGATTTGATATTGAATGAGGCCTTTCAAATTGCTGCAATAATAGAAAAGTTGCCACATTTGTAGAAGGACTTCAAAAATTACTTGAAACACAAAAGGAAGAAGATGATAGTCAAATTGCGCATTAAGTAAGACAACAAAGCTGCCTAGAGAAGGTCGAAAGGAAATTCTATAATGAGTGGATCAAACATTGTAGAGGATGACCCCAATAACTTGAAGAAATGGAAGAAAGCTGGACAATAAAGCAATTTACCTAAGAAAAAATTCAAGGGGAAGTGCTTTAATTGTGGAAAGGTTGGCCACAAGTCAATAGATTATCGTGCACCAAAGAAAGGCAAGAAGAATGATCAATCCAACATAGCTGAATCCAAACATGAAATGGATGATCTATGTGCCCTGCTTTCTAAATATAACTTGGTGGAAAATCCTAGATATTGGTGGATAGATTCTGGTGCCACCCGCCATGTTTGTGCCAACAAAGAGTTGTTTGCTGCATACACTCCGGCTTAAGGTAAAGAGAATATCTATATGGAAAACTTTGCAACAACAAAGGTTGAAAGGACGGAAAAAATCTACTTGAAAATGATGTCTGGCAAAGTTTTGACTCTCAACAATGTCCTTTATGTACCAGAGTTGAGAAAGAACTTGATTTCCATATCACTTCTGACCAAAAAGGAATTCAAATGTGTATTTATTTTTGATAAGGTTGTAATTAGTAAGGGAAAGTGTATGTAGAAAAAGGCTACCTTACCGAGGGCCTGTTTAAGATGAATGTAATGACTATTGAAATCAATAAAAGTTCTAATTCTTCTTACTTGCTCGAGTCTAATGAATTGTGGCATGAACGATTAGGACATGTCAATTACTTAAATTTGCGAGAACTAATTAACACAGAAGTTTTGCTAAACTTTGAGTGAAATAAAATCAAAATGTCAAATGTGTGTGGAATCAAAGTATGCTAACCATCCGTATAAGTTCGTTGAAAGGAATTTCAATCCCTTAGACATAATCTATACAGACATTTGTGATATGAAGTCAACACCATCTCGTGGTAGAAAAAGTATTTTATAACTTTTATTAACGATTGCACTAGGTACTGTTATGTCTATTTGTTAAATAGAAAGGATGAAGCAATAGATGCATTTAGAAAATATAAAACTGAAGTGAAAAATCAGTTAGAGAAAATGATTGTAGACACGTAATTTTTGACCCTCCCCGAGTTTTAACCTATTTATCGGCATTAAATATTTTATTTGCTTTGATATTATTTTAATTCTTATTTCATTTTAAATAAATTTTTAGTTAAAAATAAATAAATAAATAAATAAAATTACATTTGAGATATTTTATTTTTATTTTATTTTACTTTAATTCTAAAAATAAAAAAAAATAAAAAAAAATATTTATATATATATTTCCTATTAAATTTTAAATAAAATAAGTAATTTTAATATTGTCTTAATTATATTTATTTAAGGTTATTTATAATTTTTATTATATTTTATTTAAAAAAATAAATTAATTAGTTATATTCATATCTATTACTATTATTTATCTTTATTTATTATTATTAAAAAATAAAGGGAATTTTATTTTATAATTTGAATTTTTCTCCTCCCTTATTTGATAGTTTTAACTTTTTCCCTCCCAAAAAAGTAACTGCTCCCCCCAAATTTCCTCTACTTAAAGGACTCCCACTCCCTTAAGACAAAGGACATACATTTTACACTGTATTACACACTGCATTAGATAACATAGAAAGTGAGAGAAAATCAGAGAAAAGAGAAAAGAATAACAAACAAAAAGGGTGAAGTTGAATTTGGATAACGATCGAGTTTTCGGAACTATATTCAAGATTTTTGTTTCATTTTTATCACAGGTTTCTTTGGTAATCCTGTATTTTATTTTGTAACTTTTTTGTTATAAATTGAATCATAACATGATTGTTTGGTGATTTCATGAACTAACGTTGTATGACTTTGTTGTCATGTCTGTATTTTATGTATGTTGTAAATAGTAAAAAAATTGAATATCATGTCTCACTTTTCATCCGTATATGAAAAAAATAGTATAGAATATTATTCATACAGATGATAATATTCACAGCACATACATGTATTCACAGAATCCATCTTTTACACACACTGTAAATGTATATGTAACTCATTAATTTGTACACATTACATAACATGCACAGTACAACAAACATGGAAAAATTAGTAAAAAAAAAGGAGAAAGAAAAAGCATATTAGAATATTTCTTTTTTTTTCTTTCGATGACTTATCGCCGAAAACCAGCCATTGCCGCCGCCTTTTCCCTCTCTCCTTTCGGGTGGTATTAGCCAGCCCTGTGTCGGCGCTATCCCCCCTCCCATCACCTACGGCGTCACTTCCCTCCCCAGATCTGTCGCCGCTGATCGTCAGCCAAACCACGGCGCCGTGACGACGCCCTTCTCTCTTTTCGATACTGCCTTCGGATCTAATTACCGGACGACCAACATCCTAAATTAACAACTCCGATGATCCTCAACCGTACCATCCCTCCGGAAAATATCTTACCAGCTTCAACTCCACGAATACGGCCATATCTCTTTCAGATCTGCCAGCAACCCGTCCTAGATTCTAACCACCGCCATTTAAGTCCGAGCAAAAATCTGACTTTGAAAATCTCTGTTTTTCTATGTCAATGTTAATATTTTGTAAACTATCATAAATGGAGAATGGAGTTTTCCGTATATGCATAAATTCTGAGAGAAAAATAGAGTATGAGATGATAATAGTGAGTGTGGGAATACGTGATAGAATTGGGTGTCAATATTGGGTTTACAGATCTTGTGATAAGATGTGGATTTTATTGTAAATTAAGATAGTGTAATGAATAGGTTTATAAATAGCATTAATAAAGTTTGGAAGAAATAATTTTATATGTTGATAAAACTTTAAAAAATGAAGGAGTGTTGTATTGGAATATGTGTCTTGAGAAGAAAATTTTGAGCCAAAATTGTTTTGTTCGGTAATGTGCATGCATATAGTGATATGTATTTACATGATATGTAGTCCTATATGATTTTAATTAATATCATCAATAAATTTTGATAAGTATATTATTTTGATAATTTTTTTTTATTAAATTAATTAATTGCTTTAAATAAATTTTGTTAAAGTTTAATGATAGTATTAAGTAGCATTTTAGGTAAGTAAATTTGCAAGCGTTAGGCGAATATAATAATTAATTTTTGTCTTAATTAAGAATGCGGCATACACATCTTTTTGAGACATTTTAAAAAAAAAATTCAAGGATGCAATAATGCACCTTGATAAGTAATTTTTTTAAAAAATTATCACCAATTTATTTAATATAAGAGACATAGATAGCTATTTTCAGTATAATTAAAAAATGAGCAATTTTAGTCCTTAACATAATTTATCAAAATAGTTTAAGTCAAGATAATTCAATAAAAGCAACCGTGCTAGAACCACGGGACTCGAGGGGTGCCTCACACTTTTTCCTCGGTCAACAACATTCCTTACCCGGTTTTTTTATATTTGCAGACCATAATAAAGAGTCATTTTCTTTTGACTAGAGATTCAAAAATGTGACTTGGAACACCATAAATCAATTTCAAGTGACGACTCTGTAAAATAAAATAATCCCTATTCAAAACAGTCACTTTAATCGGAATAATCCTTTGACTTCAACCCTTTGGGTTAAAAAGGGGTGTGACAATGATCAAAATAATAAGAAGTGATAGGGGTGGAGAATATGAATCTCCTTTTACAGAAATATTTGTAGAGAATAGAATTGCCAATCAAACTACTGCCCCACATTCACTTTAATCTAATGGAATTGCGGAAAGGAAGAACTGAACCTTAAAGAAAATGATGAATACCTTACTTATAAGTTTAGGTTTACCGCAAAACTTGTAGAGGGAAGCTATCCTTACAGCTAACCAAACACTCAATAGAGTGCCCCACAGTAAGACACTATCAGTTTCATATGAAAAATGGAAAGAAAGGAAACCCAACTTGAAATATTTTAAAGTGTGGGGTTGTCTAGCAAAAGTCTAAGTTCCTATGCCTAAAAGGGTGAAGATAGGACCTAAGATAGTGGATTTCATGTTCATAGGATATGTTAAAAGTAGTAAAGCATGTCATTTTTTGTTTCATATGTCCGAACATTCAGATATCAATGAAATTACGATAATTGAATCAGATAATCTTGTGTTCTTTGAACACATTTATCCATATAAACTAGACATGAACAGTCTAGTGGAGGGTCTAAAAGACCTCAAGATGAACCAAGCGAGGATGTACATAATGATGAGAATCCAAGAAGTATTACACGTCAAAAAACGTCAACTTCGTTCGGATCGAATTTTGTAACATTTCTCTTAGAAAATGAGCCTCAAACATTTAAAGAAGCGATGTCGTCTTCAGACTTATCCTTTTGAAAAGAGATAGTCAATAGTGAGATTGATTCAATCTTAAGCAATCATACTTGGAGTTGGTTGATCTTCCTCCAGAAAATAAACCTTCAGATTCTAAATAGATCTTCAAAAGGAAACTAAAAACGGATGGTACTATTGACAAAATACATGGCAAGACTTGTAGTAAAAGTCTTCAAACAGAAGTAAGGCCTTGATTATTTTGATACATACTCGCTTGTAACAAAAATAACATCAATTTAGATATTAATTGCCTTGGTGGTGGTATATGGTCTTGAAATTCATCAACTGGATATGAAAATAACATTTCTAAATAGAGAATTGAAGGAAAAAATTCACATGAAACAACCCAAGGGTTTTATGGTTCCTGATAAAAAAAAGGTGTGTAAACTTGTTAAGTCGCATTGTGGACTAAAACAAGCACCCAAACAGTGGCATGCAAAGTTTGATCAAACCATGTTGACAAACGGGTTTAAGATAAATGAATGAGATAAATGTGTTTATATTAAAGACACTTCGAATCACAAGGCCATTGTTTGTTTATACGTGGATGACATGTTGATCATCAGTAGAGACATTTTTGACATAAATGCTACAAAACGAATGTTTAAGAGCAAGTTTGATATGAAAAACCTTGGAGTTATGGATGTGATCTTAGGAATAGGAATCCATTAAACTCTACACGGGTTGGTATTTTTACAGTCTCATTACATTGAAAAGGTACTTGACAAGTTCAAGTATTTGGATTTCAGTATTGCCAAGACTCCATTGGACGTGAGCTTTGCACATCAAAAGAATAAAGATGAAAGTGACTCACAGTTGGACTATGCTAGCGTGTTGGAATTTTTAATGTATATCATGAATTGTACACGGCTAGACATAGCATGTGCCATTAGTAAATTGAGTCGGTACAAGAGTAATCCCAATAAAACTCATTGAATGGTAATAAAAAGAGTTTTGGGGTATCTTAAATACACTTAAGACTATGCTTTGCATTATAACAGATATATATGCTTTGCATTATAATAGATATCCAGTGGTAATTGAAGGATATAGTGATGCAAATTGGATCACCGGATTGAATGAAGTAAAATCCACGAGTGGATATGTATACTTTAGATGGAGGAGCAGTCTCTTGGAAATCATCCAAACAGACATGTATTGTCTTCTCCACATGGAATCTGAATTTATCGCATTAAATAAAGCCAGTGAAGAAGCTGAATGGTTTCAAAATTTCTTGAAGATATTCCTTATTGGCCCAAACCATTGACACCAGTATGTATACACTGTGATATCAAAGCGGCGATAGGTTGGTCAGAGAGCATGATGTATAATGGTAAATATCATCATATATGTTGGAGACATAATACCTTTAGAGAACTACTCTCTAGTGGAATTATCACTTTTGGCTATGTGAAGTCAATGGATAATGTGTTGGATTCACTTACAAAATGACTATCTAGAGAGGGAGTTGAGAGAACATCAAAGGGAATGGGTTTACGGTCTAGGACAAGTTAGCATAGAAGTAACTCTACCTAGTAGATTGGAGATGCCAAGAGGTTGGTTCAAGGAGATCAAGCAAAGTTGTGAATGGCATTTCAACATTGTCAATATACCCAACCCATTCGCATGATGTAGACAATGTTTAAGAAATAATTACAAGGTTTATGGTGTGAAGCTTTTTAATGATTATCTAAAATTGGCAGATTTGACCAAATAGTTTAATCTATAGGATTAAACGTTTAGAAATCACCTATGTGAGGGTGAAGTGGAAGTTTCTTCAAAGAGTGTTAGTGAAGGCCTATTCTCTATGCTCTCATGAAACTAGGACGTATTCATGGCTGAAATGAATAAAACTGTGATAACCATAAATGGTAAAAGGATGGTTGTGTGACACGTGTTGTCTAGGTATACATTAAAGTTTAATGGTTCAAAGATATCAAATCTACCGATTGACCGAGTGCATCCGATGCATGTTCACTATAGAAAGTTCAAAGGAAAACCTACTTATCCAGATGAAATCAGTCTTTGCTTGTTGATCACATACTTGTACGTAATTTTTTTGATAAGATAGCCATTCCCCATTCATGTGGGGGATTTTTGGGTTCAAATGGAATGTGCGAATGGAACATGAAGGGAACAAAATCTGGAGGGAAAGTGAAAATGTCACTTTAGGAAAGCCATGTTCTCCCCCATCGATGGGAGAAAGAATTTCTTTTATGTTTATAATAAGAAACACTCTTTCTTGTGGATAGTGAGGAAACAACAAAGAGATGCCTCACACCGTCGTCGTCGTTGCTTGCTTGGCTCGGCTTAGGCTTCAAATTTGGCAAATGATCGATCGAGAGATTAATTTTTTGGAAAAATTTATTTAAAACTTGGAAAATAAGTGAAATTTTAATCCAAAAATCTAATGGAAATGTTTTTCTCCATGTGAGGATGCATTTCGGACGCCATGCAAGCACAAACGCAACACATCTCGAAGGGACGTGACCCTTTGAGGAAATGACATACTATTTCAGAAAGGGGTGACCTGCGTACGTAGGTCAGGTGCAGACCTGGCACAAGCTGACTCTGCCTAGCGCAGGTCCAACGCAGAAGCTACTGGATTGGAAAAAATGTCATATGCGGCCGCAGGTCCGGCGTAGACCAGGCGCAGGTGACATGACTGTTCAGAAATGATGCTTCTTTCCATGAACCATTTCTTTCTTTCATAGGGACACTTAAGGTCTATATATACCTGATATTCCCCTTATGTATAAACACTATTTTAAGAGAAAAAACCTTTTTTTTCTTTTTCTTCTTCACAAAACTCTATTGTGATCATTAACCGTTGAGTGTGTTCAAAGATTTTGAAAGTTTGAGGTATCCCTACTCTCAGAAGGTGAACCATTTTAACCTAGGACGATAGATTCCACAACCTCGGGTGCTTGAGAAAAATAAATTCCTTAAAGACTCACCGTGAAGTCGGTTGACTTAGTTCTAAATTCTGCTTCATCTTTCTTTCTTTAAAAAGTTAATAAACATACTTCTGTTATTGTTCATTTTGATTAGTCATTTTGAGCTTTTGTTGAAGGTTTTAAACTTCATTGTTGTTTATGAAAAACTTGGTTTTGAACCTAGGTTGAAGTTTATATTGAGAAAAAAACAGATTGTGTACCCGAAACAACAAGCAATAAATATGAAACACAACAATAATACAGTTAATCAATAAGAATAAAAAGAGAGATAATGACACCAAAATTTTTACATAGAACCCTTCAAGGGAAAAACAACAGGCCAAGAGGAGCAATTGATATCACTATAACAAGAAATTTTACTCATGTGGTCAGAGTAAAATACTTCAAAGACCACTACACACTCAAAAGAAATATCCTCTTTTGATTTTCAACCTCACTACAATATCACTCACACTCTTTATTATTTTCTTACAGACTACTAAACCCTCTGTGATGCCTCACTCTTCTATCTCTTGTCTCTTTGTTTTTGGTATGATTGAAGAAGTGAATGAGGTAAAAGGAGAAACTACTTGTCCACCAAGAATGCAATAGTAGCACTTTTGACTTCCTCTACAATTTTGTCAAATTTTGCTTCAAGAAAATTAATCCTAGCCAAGTATATTTTGCCTAACTTTGACTTCAAGAAAATTAATCCTAGTCAAGTAAAACTTGCTCATGGAATTTACCACATAGAAATGAACCCCACAAATTTAATGTCAAATTAACACCTATATATTCACAAATTGCAATCTACAGATAGTTGAGAGAGATCAAATGATATGGAGAACTTCTAATTCTCTATTATGCATTTGATATATCTCAAACTAAAAGATTATAATCACATACTTCCTCTATTTCAAAATAAATAAATTATTGAGCTTTTTTTTAATGTCTAAAATAAATGAATTATTCATTTTTCAAGAGACATGTTGAAAATTTCTTCCAATTTTACCCTTTCATTTAATGAGGTTTTTAAGTACTTCACATTTTCTAGGAGAGTAATTTAAGAAAAATTAAAAGGGTAATAGTGGAAAGTAAACTACAATTCCTATAGTCTTCTTTACTGAAATAATTAAAGCAATATGACTTCATTACTCTGATGTAAGAACTTCTTCTTCGTCCTACAGTCTTCTGTAAAAGGAGGAATGCTCCACAAAATCCTCCCTCCATACATGACCAGTCGTTTTCTTAATGTATTTGCTTGTACTAAATGATTGAGATGCACAAATATACAATAAATAACTTCTTATATAAAGATACTTCCATTTTATTAACTAAGAAATGTAATACATCCCTTGTTTTTACAGCCAAGGTTTGAGAAATTTGAAGTCATTAGGTGAAGGATTAGGAACAAAAGCTAAATAAATACCAGAATCCTTCATCAACCAAGTACAATAGACATTCCTGAACAGCTTACCTCCGCAGTAGCTCTTTCTCCATTTAAAGACTTCAAAATGATTGTGCTTTGAACCCCATAAAAAGCTACAATGATAAAGAGTAGTTCCAAAAAAATTCATACGGAATGAGAAGTCAAATTGATCACCCGGTTTAAGTGTACGAACTCCGAGATCATCATCTTTAGATTGACAATGAACTTTGACTAGAGGTGTATTTTTAGGAAGGCCACTGATAAAACAAAGGGTAATTTTTGAATTTAAATTGAAAGCATTTATTATTTGCATAATGTTGATGAGTGATAAAATCAGTAGTGAAAGTAAAACTTTTGAGTAAGAATAATAAGCCATTTTGAGATACATAAATGTTACATGAGAGCGATCAATTTCTCAATTTATAAGCTGATACAATGGTTTTACTTTGATGTTAATTTTTTCTGCCATTGAATATATTTGATTCCTTTTGAAAATTGAGTTAATTTGCATCCTTCCAATCATAAATGAAATAAAGTGCAGTCTGATGCTATCTTGACAAGTAAAATTACATTAAATTTAATTTTGTCATTTAAGAGGGGATTTTCTGTGATGTGTTTTTCAAAAATATTTTTGGTGAGAAGCAGTTATATTTGGTCAATCAAGTTGAAAAATATTTTTAATCAACATTTATTATCTGACCAAACTTTTAACAAGTGTTTCTATATTTTTTTTCAAATGCAGTTTTTGAAAAAGTATTTTTAAATTTTTTAAATGTCTAAAAATAGATTTTACTACTCTCTAAAAACACTTAACTTCTCCTAAAAACTTTTGATAAGAAAAAAGACAAACACATTTTTAAAATAAGCTACACTTCAAGAAAAAAATTGACCTTTAGCCTCCAAAAAATGTGGTCAACGGTGGTTTGTTTCTTTATGAACTCACCCATATATTTTTATAAAAACATATAAATCTAAAATAATTATAATTGATCACAACAAGTCACTAAATAATTCTTTCTATAACTAAAAGAGTAATGCAAGTTTGCTTGTGTTATATGTTTTGATGATGACTAAGTAATATGTTCAGGGATTGGTCCACTAAATGCTACTCCCAGAGGACGGCTGGAGGACAGTTGTACACTGTTGCACTCTGCACAGTTTTGTTCTGTAGCATCATTACTGTGCAGGTGCACCATGTACAATATGGGACACCTGGCCTAATCGATTTCTCACACAAATTTCCTCACAACTATATAAGCAAAGCTTATCAGCCTTAAGAAATAGTTTTTGCAATCTCGTCTTCTCAAATATCAGCAGTAGCTCTTCAACTTGAGATTCAGAAAATCACTCGTTCTCTAATTTGCATTATCTTGAGTCTTGTTCTAAAGTGTGTTTTACTCTAGTGTATGTGAGTAAAATTTCCTTTTATTTTGTTGAAATATTTTTCTTAGGCAGAGTTACCTAAGGATGACTGATTGGAGTTAGTCGATTGAGTAAGAGTATGACAAAGTTGTCTCATTGGTTTGTAATAGAGATATTACAAGATTTAGGATTAAGAGTTAAATCCTTTAAGAGTTTGTAATCAAAGTTTCTTGATTATAGTAGAGGTTGGAAAATGCTTTGAAGATAGGTCATGGTTTTCCTCCCTTGAGCAAGGAGATTTTCACGTAAAAATCTCTTGTGTTGATTTGTTCTGCGTATTTATTTTTTTCCCTATTTTATTGTCATTTATATTTCCGCATGGACCTTTTAGTGGTGGTGAACACTTACAATTCAACAATTGGTATCAAAGCAATGTACTCTAAATGGTTAACACCTAGAGTGGATCCTTAGCTATGACAACACCACTAAACTTGGAGAAAGGATAGTCAACCACAAGACCACCTCAATTCAATGATCAATACTATGATTGGTGGAAGATAAAGATGCATGATTTTATTATGGCTGAAGATAGTGAGTTATGGGATATAATCTGTGATGGACCTCATGTTCCTGTGAGAGAAGTTAAGGAAAGAGAAATTACTAGGTTGGTTACCAAAACTCGAATAGAATACAATGAAGAGGATCACAAAAGGATTGAAAAAAATCTAAGTCTAAGAAGCTCTTGGTGTGTGGAATAGGTCCTGATGAGTACAATCATATTACTACTTGTGAGAGTTGCAAAGAAAATTTGAAATTGTCTCAGGACGGCTCATGAGGGAACAAGTCAGGTCAAAGAATCCAAAGTGGATATGCTTACTACCCAATATGAAGCCTTCACTATAAATAAAAGTGAAACTATTTAGAAAATGTACACTAGATTTACCTCTATCACCAATGAACTACACTGTCTTGGTGAAGTCATACCACCTAGAAAATACGTGAGAAAGATATTGGGTGTTCTGCCTAAGTCATGGGAGAGTAATGTTAATTCCATTTTTGAAGTAAGATATCTTAAGACTTTTACCATGGATGAGTTAATTGAAAAGCTAAAGACCTATAAACTGAAGAAACAATAGGACCAAGTGAAAGAAGACCCTAAGAAGGAACAATCCTTGGCTCTAAAAGCTTCAAAATCTTATTCTAGTGTGGATGATGAGGATGTTGCCTATTTAGCTCAAAAATTTACTATGACTATGAAGAGAAGTAGAAAATTTTAAAAGAAGGGAAACAATAGTAGACCTGCAGGTGCAAATGAGTTGTGTCACAAATATGGCAAATCATGACATTTCATTAAAGATTGCCCCTTGCACAGGATGGGTTATAAAAAATATCTGAAGTCTAGAGGAGATAAAGCTAAAAAAAAAGGTGAAAATTATATAGTTAAGCAAGCCTTAGCTACTTGGGGATACTTATCAAGTGAATCAGATGAGTTAGAAAAATATGAAGATTCCTCTATGCTAGATGTAGAAGATGGTGAAACTACCTACAACTCTCATTTTGCTCTCATGGAAATATCAAATGTTGATGAAGAAGATGAGGTAACTCCTTTTAACATTGAATGAAATCTGAATAACTACACTCTTAAGAAGATAATAAAATTTCCAAATATTTTGATTGATTCTCTATGTGAGCTCACTGTTGAGAAGGATCTTCTTGAAGAGAAGATAAAAAAATCTAGAATATGAGAAAATAACACTAACTATTTGAATAATTGAGCTAGGAGAACACTCTATAAAGTTAAATTCTGCAAATAAGAAAATGTTGGAAAAACTGAGAAAATTAGATAAATTTGATTGTAAAGGAAAAAATGAGGCTAGTAGTCTATAACTTGAGCTTGAGGAGAAGCTAAATAAATCACAAAAGCTTCTCATGTCTACTTTAGATAAAAATAATGAATTAGAAATAGACCTGGTCTATATAAGAGAGGATATTAACAAGTCTCTGAAATGAACTACCTCCTCAAAAATCCTTGCTAATCTGACTAATCGAGGAGTGAATAATGGTAGAGGTCTTGGTTGTGAACAAAACAATCCTTCTTTCAATCCTCACAACAAGTATGTTTCTTTGGACAATAATCTTCTATACCCTCGTTGTGGAAGAAATAGTCATAAAAAGGATGATTGTCAAGCAAGGTTTAGAGCTAAAATGAACTCAGTTAAGTATGTTCGACAGATGCAGTGACTTAGAAAGGGACTTGTTCAAAAAAGATAAACTGCCTGGCTGGGCCAAAAAGTAGCGATTTCTCCCTTGTCCAACTCAGACTCAAATGGGTTCTCAAATCTAACAAATGATCTCCAAATAAAGGTGGAAGTAAGAAAAAACAGTCAAAGTTGGTTCATGAATAGTGGATGCTCTAAGTACATGATTGAAAAAATGATTGTTGTTTCTCACTCAAGGCACTTCAATGTGGAGGTGTCTATTTGGTAATAGGAAGAAATGTTATATTCTTGGTGTTGGAAAAGTTGAGAAATCATTAAGTAATGTAATTGAAAATATGTATTATGTGAGTGGACTGAAGTATTGCTTGCTAAGTGTGTCATAAATTGTGATAAAGGAAATGAAGTGAAGATCTTGTATGACTAGTGTACTGTAACTAGTATGAAAATTAGGAATGTTACTCTCAGAGCTAAAAGATGCAAAAATATATATACTCAAACAAAGTCACATGCAAGAAACTTTATGGCCTTTTCACTATTCATATCTTAAATTGAGCCTAAAAATATAAAGAAAGATCGTAAGGATGTTGGTTAGGTAAATGATATACAAAAAGAACTTCATTAATTTAAAAGAAGCAAAGTCTGGAACCTGGTCCCTAGACCAACTGGCAGAACCATTATTAGGATAAAATGGATCTACAGAAATAAAGAATATAAGCATGGTACTATCACTAGAAATAAGGCAAGGCTTGTTGTACAAGGATACAATCAGGAAGAAGGAATAGTTTATATGAGACCTTTGCTCCTATTACTAGAATGACAAAAATTAGAACTCTCATTGCCTTTGCTGCTTATAAGAGATTAAAGCTGTTGCAAATGGATGTGAAGAGTGTCTTTCTAAATGATTATCTAAAAAAAGAAGTCTATGTTAAATAAACTCCTAGTTTTGATGATATTGATCAACCATATCTTGTCTTAGAATTAGATAAAGCTCTTTATGTATTAAAATAGGCTCTCACAGCTTGGGATGAAAGTTTGTCAAAATTTCTTCTTGATTATAGTTTTAAGACCGGAAAAATTGACAACACTCTATTTTTGAAGTCTAGAGAAAAAAGCTTGTTGATCGTGTAAATTTATATTGATGACATTATTCTTTTGTGAAACTTCAGAATCTTTATGTCAAGAATTTGCTAAACTTATGGGAAGTGAGTTTGAAATGAGTATGATGAGTGAGCTAAGTTTCTTCCTTGGGCTGTAGATCAATCAAACACCTCAAGGTACAATGATTGGTCAAGAAAAATATATCAAGGAGTTGCTGAAGAAATTTAACATGAGTGATGCCAAGCCTATTGATACACCTATTGGAACTAGCTCAAAAAAAGATGCTTATGAAACTAGTCCCTCAGAAAATAAGACTATGTATAGAGGAAACAGTGAATATCTACTATACTTAACTGCTAGCGGGCCTAATAATTGTTCAGTGTGGGTGTGTTTGCCAGATTTCAGGCTTGTCTGAAAGAGTCTCATTTAAGAATGCTAAAAGAATTTTCAAGTACCTAAATAGAACATGGGATCTGGTCCTGTTCTATCCTTTAGGAGACAATTTTGATCTGATAAGGTATGTTGATACTAACTATGCAGGATACCTGGTAGATAGGAAAATCTCTGGAATGCCTTATTTTCTTGGTTTATCTCTTATCTCATGGGGTTTTAATAAACAAAATTCAGTAGCTCTCTCTATCGCTGAAGCTGAATGTATAGCAGTAGGTTCATGTTTGCTCAATAACTTTAGATCAAGTAGCAACTGAAAGATTTTGGAATTGTTACTGACACTATTTCGTTGATGTGTGATAAAACAAATGCTCTAAATATGGCAAAAAAATTATGCAGCACAAGAGGACAAAACATATTAATGTGGGGCACCACTTCCTAAGAGACTATGTGAAAAAAGAACAGTCTGCATGAAGTTTTCCAGGATTGAAGATCAAGTAGCTGATATACAAAAGATCATTACAGAAAGTAATTTGTGAAAACAGATTAATATTGGGCCTAATTAAAATGAATTAATTTGCCTAAGTGGATAAAAATTCTCAAATCCTAGATATGATTAAGAAATAGGTATCCTAGTTTCAATTTGTTCAGTTGGTCTAACTCAGTACCACACCTTTGTAGTATACACACATGGTGAACATGTACTTAAAGGAGGGATGATGAGACAAACATAAAATGAAGAATTACCTTTCAAATAAGGGAGGTACCTAGTCCCATCCCACAGGTTAGTATTATGCATGACATTCTTAAAATTTCATAAAATGACAATTCAAAATAGCTATGTGTTATTTCCCGCATCTCTAAAAAGTTGTCAAATTATTCAAATCTAAAAAGGTCTGCCAATAGGGACTAGACATACCCCTTACCCTTTAAGTCCAAACATTACAACCTTTTACCTCTTTAAAATAAATTTAAACCTCTCTTTCTTCTCATTAATTCTAAAATTTCTCATTAACTTAGTCTTCTACAATCTCTAGGTTTTTACAATTTTCTCGCATTTTTTTTTCTCAAAATTGAAATATTGCACACAACTTCCTCTTCAAATCCTTCGAATAAACCTGAAGCCCCTTACTTACCCACACACACTGAATAAAATCCCTTCTTCATCCCACCAGTACCCATAGATATTATAAAATCCTCCATAAATGAGGGCTCAGTAACTTCTAAAACATGCCCAGAAGCTACCACTGTTAAAGAGCACTCTAGTGGGGGGTTTTGGGTCACCCATAGAGTCAGAATCACTGGTGACTCCTTATGAGATATCAATTATTGTTACTTATTCTAAAACCCTAAAAGAACTAGGTTCTTAGACCCTTTCTAAGGCAAACCCAATCTTTGCATAATTGTTTGAGGAAGATCTTCTAGTTGAAAAATCAAAACCTTCAAGTAGTGTCTTTGAAACATCCCTGATTTTGGACCTTAAAATTTTCTGAGTTCTGAGATTTCTGCCCTGGCAACGACTCACCTGACGTGTCATAATGTGTCTTTATGAGTTATAGAAAACAGTCATAACAAGCCAAAAGTATTTTCCTAAGTCACCTCTTTGATAACAACTAGACTTAACGAGTCGCATAGACTCCTAACAAGTCACAAGGGGGGTATTTTGTAATGTGTCAAGTGTAGTGCCTCTATTAAAATTATTAAGACTATGAATTGACCCTACGAGTTGAAGTATCTTATTATGAGGTGTAGAGAGCCAGTTGTAGGGTTCACAGTAAAGAGTCCAAGGAGGTTCTGGTTTGGCTACGACTAGCGGGTTCGAGTCGTTGGGTGACCCTATGAGTTGTAAGGTCACTCGTAATGACTGATGGTTTAATTTCCAACTTTTAATAAGGATATTTTAGACATTTTCCTCTTGCCATAAACATAATCAACCTATAATTCCTATTGAGACATTATTCCAACCCATAACGCCATTAAAATATATCCTCTTCCCTCTCAAATTCTCTTAAACCAAGCAAGCTAGGGTTTCCTCAAGGTTAAGCATCCAGGGGTCAATTCAAGGTTTCTTCTCCATAAATGTGAATATTTTAGGCATGTTAATCTTCCCTCATTGTTATTTATTAAAGTCATATATTTTAAAGTATCGTTCATGAGATATTGATGTTGGTTTTGAAACAAGGGTTGAGGGTTTTAAATGCTTATTGTTGAAAAATGTTTTCCCATGGTTTAATTATGATATTTCATGTTTTAAATATGGTTTTGAACTTGTGGGTACATGGGAATGGTGATTAAACTAAAGGTTCATGGTTAAACCTCAATTTGATGATTTTTCCTTGATTATGATTTTGAAAATTGTATGCCCTCAACATGTTTGTGAAATTGTCAATGAAAAAGGGCTTTAGTTACATAGTTTGGTTTACCCACTTGTAATAATGCATTGGCATGTATAAATATTGGAGTTGGAACCTTGCGGGTTTGGTTGATTAAATGGGTTCGAGTCCTGAATGATTGATTATTTGAATATCGTTTGACCTATGGGTTCAAGTCCCAGTTAGTTGAGTAGATGAAATGGCATGATGATATTAGCTTGAAAGCAAGGTTGGTATGATAATACTAACGGGATACCTTGGTATGTAATTGGTGCAATGAAAATGGGAATATGTGTTACTTGCTTTAGTTGGGCTTTAGAAGAGAATTCTGTACAGAGTCGTGAAAGTGGAGGTTTGAGTGACCGACATTAAAAACCCTGGTAGCTGGTGCGGGGGTCGTTATGGCTTGAGGTTTCAAGTCTCCTTGCTTGTGACCAGGTGGTTCGAGTCCACCTTATTGGTATTATTATATTTGGAGGGTTCGATTCCCCCATATCATATTTTATAATTGGATGCTTAACTCACCTTAGTATATAATTACAGGGTTTGAGTCCCTCGTGCATATATATATGATCTTTCTCTAGTTTGTGCGGCTACACGCACTGGTGCCCGACCAGGGGTGAGAGATGGGGCCTATATAGATCGTAGGTACTATTATATGATGGTTGAACTACACAATCTAGGTTAAAGTTTTAAAGTGCATGTTAGACCTTATTCTTTATCTTGGCATGCGATATATATATATATGTATGTATGTATATGGATTTGATTATGTGTATGATTTTGATTGAGTTTGAAACTATTGATCATGGAATTATGTTATCCTTATCCCTGGTTACATGCTAGAATTTACTTCGCTAATCATCTTCGGATGTTGTATCCCCACGCGATGCAGGAATAAGCCAAACTTCTACTTCTCCTGCATAGTGATTCGAATTTGGGTTCAGTTCGTGTGTTGACATTGAAGTGGTGAGCTTTCATATAAAAGAATTCTACATTTCTTGTTTAAGTTTCTTATGTCTCAGATTGTTTAGACTTGTTTTGGCTATAGTAAGGGGAATGTCTTGACACTTTATTGGTATTCAGTTTTACTCCTTTGTTTAGAAGGCTTTGTTGGATTACTATGGTCTTGAGTGTTGTTGGTAGGTCATTTGGATAATTTTTGATTGACGGATTATAGACATGGTTTAAATATCTTTAAGCTTACCATTATGTTATCTACTTATATGTTTGGAATTGTTCTGACATTGAGGATGTTGTGTTGGTTGGTTTGGTGTAAGGGTGTGATCTCTAGTCCTCGGTGAACCTCAGATACTTGTAATGGCCAGGCCCTAATTTGAGTCATGACAGATGGTATCAAAGCCTAGGTTTGGTGTCATTCGGCATCTAATAAAGCCATGTCAAGTACAGTCTCTTTTATTGGTGTGTAGCGTGTCACACTTATAAGAGAGAGGCTATGAGGCATTTACGAATATTTCCTTTTCTTGTGATCTATCCTTTGGGCTATAGAATCAAAGGTCATGAAATATCCTCTAAATACCGTATGTTCAATTTTCTGATCATGCCTCCCAAAAAATCTGATGCTTATGGAAACTATTTTGTCTCGTCAAGGACCATATGGATGAAACTCGTCCTACCCTTTGGGTACAAAACCGGTCTAGGGTCGCTTCTTCAGATTGACTTTGTGGAGTTCTACCGATTCCCCCCAGTCCTCCTCGAACACCTCAAGGCAAAGTGTCCAATGCTGAGTTATGCGATTCTATTCATCTGTTTACCCAGATAGTAGTCTCTCTGTCACACCAGTCTGGTCTTATTAGTGGGAGAAGGAATCATGATAAGATAGGGGAGAGGCAAAATAAGAAGTTCAGATATTCAGAGCAGGGTGGGGGTCATCACAATAGTAGTGGACATGGGAGACAGTAGACGAAGGGAGGGAGTAAGGAAATTTTTTGTTCATATCCATTGGCTAGAGACCTTTACCCAAAGCCATCTAGTGATAGTTGTTTTCAAAAGGGTGTAAGTCCTAGGGCATAGGGTGCCCAATATCAGTTTACTGGAGCCTAGTTAGTCCCTTCTTATCCTCCTTGTCAATTTTGTGGTCAGTGACATCATGGATTTTGTCGTGAAGGGAAGAATCAATGCTTCAAGTGTGGTCAACCCAATCATATGCAACAACATTTTCCTTTGGTAAGTGTTTCTACTGGAGCAAATAAAATTCCGATTGCTAGCTCTTTGATTTTTGCACCAAGGGGTGTTACTTCTGATATAAGCACTGGATGGAATTATCTTCAGACTCTTGCTACTTGCTTGGATTTTGAGGTATTTCCAAATGTCATTGCTGGTATATTACAACTCTTTCCCCGTGATGTGTATTGCTTTCTTGATTTGGGGTTTACTCTCTTTTATGTGACCCCTTATGCGACTATTCATTTTGGTTTTGATCCTGACTGTATTCTGGATTCTTTTTCCATTTCCTCTCTGGTGGGTGACTCTACTGGGGCTAGAGAGGTCTATAGGGGTTGTGTGATGTCGGTCCACGATAGGAAGAACTTGGTATCTTGTAGAGTTGGACATGGTAGACTTTGATGTGATTTTAGGGATGGATTAATTGTATTCGCGCTATGTGTCTCTGAATTGTCAAACCCGTAGGGTCAGTTTTTATTTCCCAAATGAGCTAGTAATTTAATAGGAATTTAGTTCCCTAGTTCCTAAGGGAAGGTTCATTTTGTATCTTAGAGCCCATAAATTGATCTTCAAAAGGGTGCCTCTACCATCTAATGCATGCTAAGGATTCTAGATCTGAAGGTCCTTCTTTACTGTTTGTCCTTGTGGTCTGTGAATTTTTTTAAGGTGTTCCCTGATGATTTTCCTGGTGTTCCTCCCAATGGGAAAATTAATTTTTGGGATTGATCTCCTTTCAAACACTCATCCTATATCTATCCCTTCTTACAGAATGGCTCCGGCTGAGTTGAAAGAATTTATGGAGCGGTTGAAAGAACTTCGTGATAAGGGTTTGCCTACTCTATTATTTCTCAGTGGGGTGCTTCCATTCTTTTGTACGTAGGGCTTACGCTTTTCTCTGAATCTATATAGGTTATCAACGGGTGAATAAGGAATTTAGGGTGACCTCCTTGTGGGGTGGACCATATATATATTTTATGTGGGGTACTCTATTAGTAGTGCATGATTATTGATACACTATAAGTTTGAACCTTAGATGTTGATTTTGGTGAAACGAGTATGTTAGCTTAAGGATAGCAATGCGATATTTGTGGGAGTAAATTTGTAGACTTAATAGGGTGTACGGAAGAGATGAGGTAGATAACTTAGGGAATACTAGAGTGGGAAAGTTGTGATATATAGGTCGTAGGTCCAGGTTGAACTGATAGATTAGGGGCTAAGTCATTTGATGCTTGTACTCTAGTTCCTCGGTTACCCTTCTTATGTTAGGATGGTAGTGGCTATAGAAGCGTAGTATGTTTTGGATGAGGGAGTAGATGTTCTTTATTGTAAAAATTTTGGGGTGACTACTCAGGCTAAAATTATAGATAAAGATGGAAGAGTAAGATGAACCTTTGTTATGTGAAATAGTTAAGAAGAAGAGATGTGGTGAAATCCATTGCGATAGTGATTGAAGTTTCTAGTTTTGAGTGGGAGATCCGCAAAGAGAGGGTAGAAAGGCAGTCTTAAATGATGTGATTGGTAGATACACAAACCATAGTGTTATGTGGTTAGTACTCCTTGATTAAGACCTGAGGTTACTTGATTGTTGTAATAAGATCGAGTAGTACTATTGGAGTGGTGTATAGAATAGGGACCCATGAATTACACTAGCACCTTTAACTCTGAGTTAGTCTTTAACAGGGGAGGGAGTTGAAGCATATGCTCACGTCTCATAATTATGTGTTTCACGAGGGAGTTAGGAGGTTGAAATAGTGGAGTGTTGTATTCATAGTTGAAAGCTAAGTTGAGAGTGTGGTCATATTTAAGGGTTATGTCATGACCCGAACCAGGGCCTGGTTGTGATGGGTATCTCAAGTCCCACAGGGATCGGAGATTACCCCTACATCTAACCTAACCAGCACAACAACCTCAAGTGTCAGATGAATTCCAAACATATAACAAGATAACATAAAATAAAACTAATAATAATTCATCATACGCCTATACCATCCACTGGTAACCGAAAAACCGTCCGTTGCCGAAATAATCAACTAACCACCTAAGTCCACAGTAATCTAACAAAGCCTCTACTAAACTGAAGTCAATAAAATATTGAGATATGCCCCCAAAATTAGCCAAAACAAAGTCTAAACAAGGTCTAAGACATAGGAAATAAGGACCATGAAATGAAGCCTTCTGAAGTATGGAAGCTCACCACTTCAATGTCAACTCACGATAACTCGAGCACCTAACCACTACGTAGGAAAAGTAGAAGTTATGGTACCTTCATCGGATGGGGATACAATGTTTGTGGATGGTTAGCGGTTGGAGCACTAGCATGTAAATGAGGTATAGAGGAATAAAATAATACCATGACAATTGTTCAAAACCAGTACAACATCCAAAGAACGATATCATATGGAATACATATACATAAATATAAGTATAACATCACATGCTGGGGTAGGGAACAAGGCTTAGAATGAACTTCGAAAACCATAACCTAGGCTGTGTAGCATAACCATCATATTACAAGGCACACACGGGCTATATGGTCCCATCTCTCCCCTAGCTGGAAGGCCCCCGTGCATGTAGCCACACAAACTAGAGAATATCATATCTGTATATGCCTTTATAAGGGACTCAAATCTCCCGGCATAGTCAAGGTGATTTAAGCACCAATGTATACAATATGGGGGACTCGAACCTCCCATTCATATATTCAATTCGGGGGACTCGAACCTCCCAGCCATATAGGCACCTGCACCGGCTAGCACAGTTTCCAATGTTAGTCCTTTGAACTCTAGTTTTATGGCCCGGCTACATATCCTTCTTTAAATCCCAATTAAAATATTCATTACACATAAACAACCATTAGTCCAATTACTTACCAAAGGCATCCCATTGGCATCGTTATACCAACCCTATTTGGAAGTGCACAATATGTCATAACCATTATTAATCATCTTGGGACTCGAACCCATTGTCTAAACAAAGTCATCAATTCAATTCAACAAGGTCTTCATAAACTCGAACCCATTTAGTGTTTCAAATTAATTTATGGCGAACAAGGTCTTCATAAAACCATTTACCAATCATTAACATTCTTAGGCCAATGCCTTAGTTCAAAACACAATTCATCATGTGACAAGATCATTCTCATTGACAATTTCACAAACAGGTTGAGGGCATACCATTATCAAAACCAAAACCCATTATATTTAGGGTTAAACATGACCCTTTAGTTAAACCACAATTCCCATTCACCCACATGTCCAAAACCATTATTAAACATGCTTAATCATAAATTAAATCATGAGAAAGCAATACCCAACAATATTCATTCAAACCCTCAACCTTGGTTTTCAAAACCACCATTAGTGACTCATGAACAATATTTTAAACATATGATTTTAGTAAACTAAAAATAAGGGAATATTCATATGCCTGAGTTACGAAGATTCATGGAGAGAATTTGATCCTTAAGCTCTTAGATGACCACTTTGAAGAAAGCCTATCCCAATCTTTCTTGAGAGGTTTTAGGGAGAGTTTAGAGAGAGTTTTGATCTTGTAAAGAGTATAATGAATTACCAAAAGGTTTTATAAGACGTAGGGTCTTAAGGTATTAGGGTGGGAAATGTCCAAAGTACCCTTAGCTTAAAGTTGTAGAAAACCCACATTTGGTTACGAGTCAGACCATTGACTCTTCACCACAACTTATGACTCATACCATTGGGTCATCATCAGTATAGAGAATTAGACACCACACACTTTCTAACTTATGACTTCTTAGTCCTACTCGTTACTATACCATATGACCCGTATGTTCTAGTCATGACCAACATAGAACACCAAGGGCTTGGACACTGGACAACATACACTGGACCCTAACCACTCATCACATGATCATATGAATTGTAAGAAGTCTCTCATTACGAAGATAGAACTTGGCCAATAACACACTGATTAACTTACTACTAGGGTCACCTGACCTATAACTACACCATATGACTTATGGTGTGAGTCGTAAGAAGGGAAGAGAGCCTAAAGCTTAGGAAATTTGCAAAGGCTAAAGTCTGGGATGTTTCAGGTTATTAGATGTATTATTTGGGAGGAAGGATCTATGTGTGAGTTAGAGAGGAAATAAAATCCAAATATCTGTTCTTGTTTCCCATTTTTGATAATTATGCTTGAGGTATGCGTTATTCTTAACATCTTATTTTCTGACTTTGTTAAAGGAAATTGTGATTCCTTGATATCTTTGTTTTTTGACTTTGTTAAATGGAAGTGTGGTTGTCAGTTGTGTTAAATATTTTCTTGAAATTTCCTTTACCCCTCATTCAAGGACAAATGATCGAATGAGGGAGAATTGAAACCACCTGAATTTTGGCCCTTGAAATTTTTCCAATTTCTAAGATTTTTGACCTGGCAACGACTCACCTGTTGAGTCATAATGTGTCTTTACAGGTCATAGGACCCAGTTATAATGATCTAGAAGGATTTGCCTTAGTCACTGCTTTAATAACCACTGGACTTAAACGAGCCAAATAGACTTCTAACGAATCGTAAAGAGGGTATTTTGTAATGTGTCCAATGTAGTGCTTCTATTAAAATGGTTGAGACTACGAATTAACCCTATGAGTTATAGTGTATCATTATGAAATTTAGGGTGTCGGTCATAGGGTTCACAGTGAAGAGCCCAAAGGGATTCTAGTTTGGCTACGACTGGAAGGTCCGAGTCGTTGGGTGACCCTACGAGTAGTAAAGTCACTTGTAATGACTGGCGATTTAATTTTCAGCCTTTAATAAGGGTATTTTAGATATTTCCCTTTTTCCCTAAACATAACCCACGACCTATAAACCCTATTGATACTTTATTCCTGCCCATAACACAGTCAAAACATATCCTCTTCTCTATCAAATTCTCTAGAGCTAAGCAAGCTAGGGTTTCCTTAAGGTTAAGCATCTAGGGGTCAATTCATAGTTTCTGCTCCATAATTGTGAATATTTCAGGCATGTTACTCTCCCCTCATTGTTAATTTGTTAAAATCATATGTTTTAAAATATTGTTCATGTGATATTAATATTGGTTTTGAAATAAGGTTCGAGGGTTTTAAATACTTATTGTTGAACAATGTTTTTCCATGGTTTAGTTAAGATCATTCATATTTTAAATATTGTTTTGAACTTATGGGTGCATGGGAATGGTGGTTAAATTAAAGGGTCATGGTTAAACCCTAATTTGATGATTTTGCCTTGATTATGGTTTTAAAAATTATATGCGTTCAACATGTTTGTGAAATTGTTAATGAAAAGGGGCTTTTGTCACATAGTTTGGTGTACCCACTTGTAATAATACATTGGCATAAAAAGGAAAATGAAGTATGCATATTTTCTTTGAAAGGTATTGGTGGTCATGTATAAATGGTGGAATTAGAACATTGTGGGTTTGGTTGATTAAATAGGTTGGAGTCCTGAATGATTGATTATTTGAATATCTTTTGACCTATGGGTCTGAGTCCTAGTTAGTTGAGTATATGACATGACATGATGATATTAGCTTGCAAGCAAGGTTAATATGACGATACCAATGGGATTCCTTCGTGTGTAATTGGTTTAATGAAAATGGGAATATGTGTTACTTATTTTAATTGGGCTTTAAAAGAGGGTTGTATAGCTGAGTTGCGAAAGTAGAGGTCTGAGTAACCGACACTCAAAACTGCAATAGTCGCTGCAGGGGTCGTTATTGCTTGAGGGTTCGAGTCCCCTTGCTTGTGACCAGGTGGTTCGAGTCCACCTTATTATTATTATTATTGTGATTGGAGGGTTCGAGTCCCACATATCATATTTCATGATTGGGTGCTTAAGTCACCTTAGTATATAATTGCATGGTTTGAGTCCCTCGTGCATAGATATATGATCTTTCTCCAGTTCGTTCAGCTACACTTACTAAGGACCGACTAGGGGGTGAGTGCTGGGGCCCATATAGTTCGTGGGTACTATTATATTACAGTTGAGCTACATAATCCAGGTAAAAAGTTTTAAAGTGCATGTTAAACCTTGGATTTTGAATGAGTTTGAAACTGTTGATCATGGCATTATGTTATCCTTATCCTTGAGTTACATGCTAGTGTTCACCCTAATAATCGACTTCGAATGCTATATCCCCACGCGATATAGGAATTAGCTATACTTCTACTTCTTCTGTACAGTGATTCGGATTCAGGGTCAGTTCGTGAGTTGACATTGAAGTGGTGAGCTTCCATATATCAAAAGTCTACATTTCATGTTTTTGTCTTTTATGTCTCAGATTGTTTAGACTTATTTTTTCTATAGTCGGGGACATGTCCCGATACTTTATTGGTATTCAGTTTTGGTCCTTTGTTTAGAAGGATTTATTGGATTACTATGGGCTTAGGTGTTGTTGGTAGGTCATTTGGCCGATTGTTGGTTGATGAATTATAGACATGGTTTAAATATCTTTAAGCTTATCCTTATGTTATCTTGTTATATATTTGGAATTCATCTGATATTGAGGATGTTGTGTTGGTTGGTTAGGTGTAAGGGGGTGATCTCTGGTCCCCTACAAACTAGAGATACCCATCATGGCTAGGCACTGGTTCGGGTTGTGACAACTTTGGCAGGTTAAGACTGAGTGGCTGAGAGTCCGACTCTATTGGCTGGTGACCAAAGAGGAAGTTAAGTTAAAATGGAGGATAATCATTTTACTAAGTCTCCACTTTCCATATATAATGGGACTCCTGCAACTACTCAGAAAGACAATAAGCCTATGAATTCTCCCATGGAATATGAAGAGGATGATGATGATGATAATCCTCTAAAGTGGAAATGGCATGGTCAAAGGGAAACTAAAAGTAAATAAAAATCATAAAGACTTCAACGGTGGTTAAAACATATACCACTAAGAGTGTTGAAAATAAGTTGCTATGAAAGCCAATAAATCAACAACAACTAAAAGAAGAAGGATGAAAAAGGTAATAGTAGTGGATAAGGAAAATATAGATGTGGTGGATGTAGGTAAAGGATAAGGGGACATTGATACTTATGTTGCTACTGCAACAACCAAAAGAAGAAAGCAAGTACAGAAAGCACAGGAAGGTAGGAAGGTAGGAAGAGCAGGTGCTATGAAGCAAAGCTAAGAACCACTGCTCTGAAAAAGCATATTGCAGTGAAAAGAAAAGTTTTTTAGGGACCTGGTCCTATGCAAGAAAGTTTGGCAGAAGAAGAATCTAGATGCGCATCTAAGAGAAGAAAGAAAAAAAAAGAGGAAATCTTGTCTAGGGAAGAAATAAATGAGATGTTGATATCTCAGAAAGTACTGTGAGGAAGTGTTTTTGACTCAAGGATTTTTAAACAATTGGGACTGGTTGATTCGGTAGAATATGTAAGGCATTAGGGGTGGATGCACCTCTTAAAGGAACCAGTTCCCTCAGTATTTGAAAAAGAAGTTAGGGAGTTCTTTTATACATTTAAATTTACAGAAGATAGATTGAGTCTATCAATAATAGTGCAAGGGATAAAAATGAAGTTGGATGAGGAAATTTTGGGGAAAATTCTACACATTCCTATTGTTGGAGTTAGGCATGTGAAAAATCAACAGCCATCCGTGGAGTTCATGCAGATTTCCTTAAAGTGGGAGGAACCTCTACAACACTGGGTAGAAAGAAGTTCTTAAAAATAGAATTTTAACTTTTTTTATGAGTTTGTCAATAAGTTGTTACTACCTAAGTCTTAGAAAATAATTTTGGTCTCAGAAGTAGATCCGTTCTTCATGAAGTGTCTGAGTAAGTTTGAGTTGATAAACTTGACTACTTTGATGACTGAGCACATGCACAAAGTTGTGCATGTTCTGGAAGGAAAACATGGAATGCCCTATGCTTATTTCTTGAATAGGGTGTTCAATCATTTTAAAGTAGTATGTGAAAAAGGCATACCTGGTATTATGAAATAGGTATTCATATTGAACGCTGATACAGAATGAGTGTGTTGAAGGAAAAGTTGGGACCAAGTATCAAGTTTTAGAACATTGATAGATGTCTAAGAAAAGTTGAATGTAGAAGTGGACGAGATGAGACTGCCACTAACAACCAAAGATGCGAGATTTCACATCTCAAGTTGAAGATTCAACAGCTATCATCAGAGCAACCTGGTGCTTCAGAGGAGTTGAAGTTTGAAAATACAGCTCTAAGAGCCTAGGTCACTTCTTTGTCAGGAGAGGTCAAGGAACTAAATGCTGAAGTCAAGCACCTTACAAAGCAACTTCTAAACATTTCTCTTCAGAGTGCCAGGACGGAGATGCTCCTTTGATCTCTTGCTCCTAAACCTCCGCCCTCTTAAGCTCCTTCTCATCCCCCTTCTAGTTATCCTTGTATCAGTTTCTTTTGATTGGTACAATGGTTCTTTAATTTAGTTCCTTATGTTTTTTTGGAATGTTATGTATGGTACTTCTCCAAATTTGAAATTAATGGAACTCTTTGTTTGTGTCTATCATTTGTTGCTTCTATAAGTTTATTCATTCTTATTAATGTTTCCGGTGGCCATAAATTAACCTATTGTTCTTATTGATTTACTTTATTTATCGTCTTTATTTTTTTTTATGATACCAAAAGGGGGAGATGGGTCTCACTGAAGTAGTTCTTATCACATCACATGAAGTAGTTCATAGGGACTGGGTCTCTAAGGTACTGCTAAGAGTGATGTTGATAATGAGAAGTTCTAGAGATAAGGGAAAGTTCTAACATAAGGGGGAATGCTGAAGTACAAGGGAATTAAAATTGAAATATTCTAGTGAATTCGATTATTCTTGTTTTGGATATAAGGGAAAATGATAGATAAGGGTGAATTCGAATGATTCTTAGAGATATGGTTTGTCATCATCAAAAAGGAGAAATTTATTATTTTATATTTTCATGATGACTAAGTAACATGCTCTGGGACCAGGTCCGTTACATAGTACTTCTTGAAGACTGTTGAAGGACAGCTATACACTGTTGCATTCTGTAGAATTTTGTCCTGTACCATCATTGTCGTGTAGGTGCATTATGTACATCATAGGACACCTGTTCCAATCAATTTATCACCCAAATTATCTCACAACTATATAGGCAAAGGTTATTAACCTTGGCAAATAATTTTTGCAATCTCGTCTTCTCAAATAGCCAAAAAATCTCTTCAGCTCAAGATTCAAAAAATCATTTGTTCTCTAATTTGCATTATCTTGAGTCTTGTCCTAAAAGTGTGTTTTACTCCAGTGTTTGTGCGTAAAATTCCTTTTGTTTTGTTGAAGTGTTTTGCTTAGGTAAAGTTACCTAAGGATGATTGACTATAGTTAGTCGATTGAGTAAGAGTGTGATAGAGCTATCTCATTGGTTTGTAATAGAGGTATTACAGGATTTAGGATTTAAAGTTAAATCCTTTTGGAAGTCTGTAACCAAAGTTGCTTAATTATAGCGGAGCTTGGGAAATTCTATGAGGACAGGTCATGGTTTTCCTCCCTTGAGCAAGGAGATTTCCACTTAAAAATCTCTTGTTATTGAATTGTTCTGCATGTTTAACTTTAGTTCCTACTTTATTGTCATTCATATTTCCTCAGGGACCTGGTCCCTTAGTGATGGTGAACTCTTATAATTCAATAGCTTGGGTATCATATATATAATTTTAGTCTCTTGAATTTAGTCGAATTTAAATTCTCAAATTAAAAAAATGAAATGTATTGGTCAAAATATATATTATGAGCTAATATAATCAGATTTATTGGTTAATAGCAACATATATAGAATTAATTAAAAAATCTATTCAATTGAGTTAATCTATTTTATTGAATTCAGATGATTAGCCCACTCCTTTAGCCATTTTGCATGAGACTAATAAGTCATTTTGACTCTTAGGAGCCATTTGGTAGGCTGCATTATTTTTCTAATTCATGTATTAAAGTGTGGTATTATTTACTACATTATTTGATAGCAAATTTGGGGCAATGTTTAAATAATACATATATTAGTTATACATCACACACGGCATTATAGGGTGTATAACTAATACATCTCGTTTGGTGGTATTAGTAATCCATGAATTGTAATGTATGGATAAATATGAGTAAAGAAAAAATGCCCTCAAATTCCTTTAAATCTTTTGTAAATCCTTTTCAATTTATTCAAGGTGAGTTATTTCTTTTCATTTTATCAAGATGATAATTTTCCTCCAAATAATTTTAGTCATAAAGAAATTACTCAATTAACTTACAAAAATACTTATCGGTCAAAATCCAAAAACAAATTGCATGATTACATACAAGCTTTAATTTTATAAATAGGATATATCATGAATAAAAATAATTTTTATGCTTAGCTTTAACACTCTACGGAACACAATTTTATGTTAATAATGATTCTGTTGTCTCATTTAAAAGTTACACGTACCTACCTTCAACTTAAGAACACCACAAAGTGGGAACAACAAACAAATGATGAACAAATAAAGAAAAGATAGCAAAAATAATAATTCCTGCAAGTGAATGATTAAATTTTAAAATTTCAAAGTAAGTTCTTAGTTATATTGTTGATTTATTTTTTTTAAATAATAAAGTTTTGTAAAGAAAATACACACAACTATAATATCTCAAGGGTGTTTTTGTAAGTAAATAATATTATTTTAAAAATATAACAATGCATATTATTTTCAATACATCAAACCAAACACTGCAAAAATAATATTAGTGTCATGGTCCAAATCAGGGCTTGGCCGTGATGGGTATCTCAAGTACCACATGGACCAGAGATCACCACCTTCACCTACCTAGTCAACACCATAACCTAAAGTGTCGGATGAATTTCAAACATATAACAAGATAGTGCAAGCTAAGACTAATATTAATTCATGAAATTTCTAAACCAATCACCATTAACCAGACAACCGTCCGTCACCAAACCAATCCACCGAACAACACACCCAAGTCCACAGTAATCCAACAAAGCCTCTATAAATTCGATGTCAATAAAATATTAGGACATGCCCCCGAAAATAGCAAAAATAAAGTCTAAACAAAGTCTGAGACATACAATATAAAGACCATGAAAGTTAGCCTTCTGAAGTATGGAAGCTCACCACTTCAAAGTCAACCCACGAACCACTCGAACACTTCATCACTACACAGGAAAAGTGGAAAAAGTTCTAACCCCTGCATCGAGTGGGGATACAGCGTCCGGAGATAGTTAGCAATTGAAGCGCTAGCATGTAATTAAGGGATAGAGGAATAAAATAAGGCCATCATTCAAAACCAAATCAAATTATCATATGCAATCACACACACACATACATACATACATACATACATACATATATATATATTATGCTAGGATTGGAAACCGAGTTTAGCATGCATCTGAAAACCTTAACATGGGTTGTGTAGCATAACCGTCAAAAAACAAGGCACCCACGATCTATATGGGACCAGCTCTCCCCTAGATGGAAAAGCTCCAATACATATAACCGTACGAACTAGAGAATATCCACATCCGTATATGCCATTATGGGGGACTCGAACCTCCCGGCATAATTAAGGTGGCTTAAGCTCCAATGTACATAATATGGGGGACTTGGACCTCCCATTCATATATCCATTTGGGGGACTCGAACCTCTCGGTCATATAGATACCCGCACCGGCTAGCAAGACTTCTAGTTTTAGTCCTTCGGACTCCACTTTCACTTCCTGATTACAAATCCCGCTTTAAAGCCCAATTACAACATTCATTACACATATACACAACAATTAATCCAATTTCTTACCAAAGGCATCCCGTTGGTATAGTCATACCAACCCCACTTGCAAGCATACCACATGCCATAACCACTAGCAATCAACTTTGGGACTCGAACCCATTGTCTAAACAATGACATTAATTCAATTCAACTTTTTAGGGAGTCAAACCCATTTAGCCGATTAAACCAACAAGGTTACAATTCAAATCAATTCATGGCCAACAAGGGATTCATTGAACCATTTATCAATCATCAACATTGATAGGCCAATTCCTTAGTTCAAACACAATTCATATGTGAAAAAATTCTTCGCATTGACATTTTCACAAACAGGTTAAAGGCATACCATTATCAAACTGTTATTCAAAGCCAAAAACCATCAAGTTAGGGTTAACCATGACCCCTTAGTTTAAATCACAATTCCCAAGCACTCAAATGTGAAAAACTATTATCAAAACACGTATACTCATAATTTAAACCATGAGAAAATAATACTCAACATTATGCATTCAAACCCTCAACCATGGTTTTCAAAACCACCACTAGTAATTCATGAACAATGTTTAAAATACATGATTTTTGTTAACTAACAACGAAGGAAGATTTACATGCCTCAGTTACGAAGATTCATGGAGAGAATTTGATCCTTAAGCCTCTACATGACCATCTTGATGAAAGCCTAGCCCAATCTTCTTGAGAGGATTTTTTAGAGAGTGTTTTTATCTTCTAAAATGTAGAATGAGTGCCCAATGAGTGTTATAAGATGTGGGGTCTTAAGGTCTTGGGGTGAAAAATGTCCAAACTACCCTCAGCTTAAAAGCTGTTGAAAACTCACAGGTGGGCACGAGTGAACCCTCCAACTTGTCGCCGCATCATATGAGTGGTACCCTTAAATCGTCACCAAAATAGAAGTTTGGACACCATATACGACTCTCTTGCCCAACCCGTCACAATACCATATGACTAGTATCATCAAGTTGTATCCAAGGCGGAACATAAAGGGCTAGACACTGGACAACATATGACTCGTGTGGAGTATATCGTACCAAGGACAGAACTTGGTCAATTAGCATACTGACCAAAATACAACTAGAGTCCTTAGACTTGTCACCACACCATACGACTTGTGGTGTGAGTCGTATGCTGAACAAAAGGTTCAAGACTCAAGGATTTTGCAAGGTCCAAAGTTTGGGGTGTTTCAGTCTCCCCTACTTAGGATCATTAATCGTCGATTGATCGGACAAAGCAATACAAGCACGATTTAGACCTCACATGCCTCTACTCTTACCTTTAAGTAAGTTAGAAAACAAAGATGCCAAGCAAACCACCTTTTGTCCTTCAACAAAGATAGAGAACAAGGATTTTAAGATCAGCACATACCTCAAGCACAAATTTCTGAAATCAGGAATAAGAATGGATACTTCGACTTCATGTCCTCCTCGGCTTCCCAAGTGGCTTCCTCGAACTTTTAGTTTTGCCATAGAACCTTTATCGAAGCCACATTTTTTATTCGCAATGACAAACTTGCCGATCTAAGATCCTCACCAGGACCTCCTCATAGGATAACGAATCCAAAATACCAATGTTCTCTAAGAGAACAACCAACGAAAGATCACCCATGCATTTCCGTATCATGGATAATAGAATATCGAATGAATGTAACTCATGCTAGTGGGAAAATCCAACTCATATGCAACACTACCAACCTTTCTCAATACTATGTACGGGCCAACATACCGAGGACTGAGTTTTCCCTTCTTCCCAAACTGCATTACTCCCTTCATAGGAGACACCTTTAAGAACACCCAATCTCCAATCTCAAACTCCAAGTCCCTTCGCCTTACGACCACATAGGACTTTTGATGACTTTGTGCGGTCTTAAGCCTATCCCGAATCACCTTCACCTTCTCCATAGCTTGGTGAACCAAATTTTGGACAAATATTTCCGTTTCACTAACCTCGAACCATCCAATAGGATATCTACACCTCCTACTATACAACGCCTGAAATGGGGCCATACCAATGCTGGAATGGTAACTATTGTTATAAGAAAATTCAATGAGAGGAAAGTGGACATACCAACTACCACCAAAATCAATTACATAAGCTCACAACTTATCTTCCAAAGTCTAAATAGTCCTTTCAGCTTGCCCATCCGACTGCGGGTGAAAGGTCGTACAAAGGCTCACTTTGGTCCCTAAACCACGTTGAAATAAGCACAAACAATGCAATGAAAATTGAGTACCACGATCCAAAATAATCAAGACAAGCGCACCATGCAACTTTACCACTTCCTAAAGGAACAACTTTGCATAGTCCTCGGTAGAATAATTAGTCCTCATTGGTAAGAAGTGGGATGACTTAGTCATCCTATCACCATGCCCCAAATGGAGTCACACTGATTTTGCAACCGTGGAAGGCCGATGAAAAAAGCCATATTAATTACCTCCTATTTCCACATCGGTAATTCAATATCTTGAAGTAGACCTCAGGGCCATATATGCTCTACTTTCACTTGCTGATATACCATATACTTAGCCACAAAGTTCGCTACATCCTGTTTCACGTTATTCCACCAATACATCTCCTTAAGGTCGTGATATATCTTTTTTGAACTGGGATGAACCGTATACCATAATTCATGGGCCTCATCCAAAATCCTACCTCATAATCCATCAATATCGAGAACACACAACCTTTCTTGGATCGCAAGATACCATCCCCTCCAATCTCAAAGGCCATCACCTTCTGCATACCCACATCATTCCTGATTTTCATCAAGAGGGGGTCTAATACCAGTTTCTCCTTTATTTCAAACAAAGAGATGATTGTGCCACCTGTTGCACAAATACACCACCATCCCCAGAGTCCAAGAGATGAACCCCAAGGTTAGTCAAACGGTGAATATCCTTTACCAATTCTCGTTTATCCTCAACCACATGAGTTAGACTCCTTATGGATAACATGCTAAGAGCATCAACAACTACATTAGCTTTACGTGGATGATAATAAAGACTCATATCATAGTCTTTCAACAACTCAAGCCACCTTCTTTGCTTGAGATTGAATGAACACGTACTGAAGGCTCTTATGATCAGAAATGATATCAACATGCACCCCATACAGATAATGACGCCAAATTTTCAATGCAAACACCACATCTAATAGCTCCAAGTCATGAGTTAGATAGTTTTTCTCAAGCACCTTCAACTTTCTAGAGGCATAAGAAACCACCTTGCTATGTTGCATCAAGACATAACCCAAACCAACCCGAGATGCATCAGAATAGACGACGAATCCCTCAGTACCTTCGGGCAGAGTCAAGATCAAAGCTGAAGTCAACTTATATTTTATCTTCTCAAATCTACCCTCGCAAGCATCAGACCGCAAGAACTTCACCTTCTTTTGAGTCAACTTGGTCAATGGAGAAGCAATAGAAGAAAATTTTTCCATAAACCTTCTATAATAATCGGCTAAACCCAAAAAGATCTAAATATCAGTTGGAGTCGTGGGTCTAGGCCATCTCTTAACCACAACAACTTTCTAAGGATCCACTATTATCACCTTACTAGACACAATATGACCCAAAAATATGACCACGTTTAACTATAATTCATATTTAAAGAACTTAACATACAAATGTTGGTCTTTTAAGGTCTGTAACAGAAGGAAGATGTGATTGGCAAGATCTTCCTTACTCTTGGAATATACCAATGTATCATCAATGAAGACAATCACAAACAAATCTAGAAACTGATGGAAGACCTTATTCATCAGATCCATTAATATCGTAGCAGCATTGGTCAATCCAAACAACATCACCAAAAACTTAAAATGCCTATACTGAATACGGAAAGCTGTCTTAGGGATGTCAACCTCCCTAATCTTTAACTAGTGGTGCCTGGATCAAAGATCGATCTTAGAGATAAATTTGGCACCCTGAAGCTGATCAAAGAGATCATCTATCCTCGAAAAAGGGTAATTATTCTTTACCATCACCATATTCAATTATTGATAATCAATATATATTCGAAGGAAACCATCCTTCTTACGCACGAATAAAATAGGTGGACTCCATGGGGACACACTAGGATGGATTAGAAAAGATCCTTTAGTTGCTCCTTAAGCTCCTTTAACTCAGTTAGAGCCATTCTATATGGGGGAATAGATATAGGACGAGTATATAGAACATGGTCAATACAGAAATCAATCTCCCTATTGGGAGGGACATCAGGAAGGTCATCAGGGAAGACCTCGGGGAACTTATTTACCATAGGAACAGAATATAAGGAAGGACCTTCCAAGTTAGAATCTTTAACTTGGACTAGATGATAGAGACAACCTTTGGAAATTAATTTTTGAGCTCTAAGATATGATATGAACCTTCTCTTAGGAGCTAGGGAACCACCCTCCCACTCAATAACTAGCTCATTTGGGAATTTAAAGATGACTTTATGGGTCAGACAGTCTTAAAAAGTATAGCACGAGTGCAGTCAATCCATCCCCAACATGACGTTGAAATCAACCATGCCTAATTCAATAGATCTACCAAAGTCTCCCGACTACCAAAAGATACCACACAACCCCAATAGACCTTTCTAGCCACCACAGAGTCACCCTATGGGGTCGACATAGAATAAGGGTCTGAAATACACTCGAGACCAAAACTAAAATGCACAGCCACAAATGGGGTCTCATAAGAAAGAGTAGACCCCAGATCAAGTAAACAGTACACATAACTGGAAAAGAGTTTAAACATAGAAGTAACGACATCGGGAGATGCCTCAGAGTCTTGACGAGTAGTAACAGCATATAAGCAATTTGGCCAGTGTCAGTATAAGAAGCAGAAGCAGCACCCTTTGGTACAGGAGTTGATAAAGGGGAAACAAGAACTTTATTGGCCCATAAACAACCCTATAAGGACAATCATGTTGCATATGGACAATCTGACCATAATTAAAAGACTAGTTTCTATCCTTCTCACATTGGCCACTATGCGGCTGGCCACAAAATTTGCAAGGAGTATATAATAGAGCAGACTGAGCCCCACCAACTTGAAATTGGGCACTCTGTGCCTTGTACCATCCACCATACTGAGAGAAATGATCACCCAATGACTTTGGGTAAGTTGTACTAGTCGTAGAGAAAAAAACAAGACTCCCCTATTTCTTCTTAGGCCATTTTCCCATATCTCTACTACTCTGTTGTTGACCTTCTCCCTAATTAAAAAATCTAAACTTCTTATTCTACCTCTCACCAGTCTCCATCTGCTTTCTTATTTTCTCCCCAGCCTGCAACATATAAACCATAAGCCAAGAAATATCCATACCCTTGTTCAACAAGGCAGCCTTACTTTCTAGAATTAACTTATGGGATAATGCAAAAGCAAACTTATGCATTCTCTCTTATGTTACACACCAACTCAGGAGAATACCTGGACAACTGATGGGATTTCAAGGCATATTACTTGATCGATATCCTACCTTTTGTCTGATTTATAAATATTTCTAGTTTTACCTACCTCAACTCCTGAGGAAAGAATTAGTCCAAAAAGGCACTAGAAAAGTCATCCTATAATGCAGAGTCAACATCACCCCCTCAAGACTATTCCCGCTCTTCAAACCACTGGTACACCACATCCTTTAATTGGTAGGTAGCAAACTCCACACCCTCAACATCTAAAGCATGCATAATCTAAAAGATCTTCTCCATCTCATGAATAAAATCTTAGGGATCCTCCTTAACCTTAACACCAGTGACCATAAGAGGGTTCAACCTCATGAACTGGCCAACTCTTGTGGCCTCAAAAGATGGAGTAACAGAAGCACCATACTTAGCCTGAGAAGCTACCAATTGAGCCAACATATGAATAGACTTATGAAACTCCATGTTTATCATATCGACCTAAGGATCTCGTGAAGGACTGGAGAAAACCCTTGGATCTCCAGAAGAGCAATCAGGAACTAGACCCCTAGGCTGGTCTGTACCTCATAAGCAGAGTGTGTCCCATCAATGGCGTCCTAAAGTGTAACGGAGGAGTTTCTATGAGCATCAGATCGTCTAGGAGGAATGATCTAAAAAAGCAAACATCAGTGTTATGGGCCCAACTCTCCCCTAGCTGGAAGGGCCCCAGTGCATGTAGCTACACAAACTAGAGAATATTCACATCCGTAAATGGCATTATGGGGGACTCGAACCTCTCCGCATAATCAAGGTGACTTAAGCCCCAATGTGTATAATAAGGGGGACTCGAACCTCCCATTTATATATTCATTCGGGGGACTAAAATCTACCAGTCATATAGACACCTACACCGACTAGTGTAGTTTCCAGTGTTAGTCCTTCGGACTCCATGTTCACAGCCCAGCTACACATTCCGCTTTAAATCCCAATTGAAACATTCATTTCATATATACACAACCATTAATCAAATTTATTACCAAAGGCATCCCGTTGGTATCGACATGCCAAACCCACTTGAAAGCGTACCACATGTCATAACTATTATTAATCAACTTTGGGACTTAAACCAATTGTCTAAACAGAGACAATAATTCAATTCAGCCTTTTAGGTACTCTAACCCATTTATCAAATTAAACCACCAAGGTTACAATTCAAATTAATTCTTGGCCAACAAAACCTTCATAAAACCATTAACCAATCATCAACATTCATAGGCCAATGCCTTAGTTCAAATACAATTCATATATGACAAGATTCTTCTCATTAATATTTTCACAAATAGGTTGAGGGCATATCATTGTCAAACTATTATTCAAAGACAAAAACCATCAAGTTAGGGTTAACCATGACCCTTTAATTTAAATTATAATTCCCAAGCACCCACATGTGAAAACTATTATCAAAACATGTATAATCAAAATTTAAACCATGAGAAAACAATACTCAACATTATGCATTCAAACCCTCAACCATGGTTTTCAAAACCACCACTAATGAGTCATGAACAATGTTTAAAACACATGATTTTTGTGAACTAACAATGAAGGAAAAGTCACATGCCTGATTTACGAATATTTATGGAGAGAATTTGATCCTTAAGCCTCTAGTTAACCCCCTTGAAGAAACCCTAGCCCAATCTTCTTGAGAGGTTTTTTTAGAGAGTGTTTTAATCTTCTAAAATGTAGAATGAGTACCCACTAAGTGTTATAAGATATGGTTTCTTAAGGTTTTGGTATGGGAAATATCCAAACTACCCTCAACATAAAACTTTTGGTAAATTTACAGGTGGGTACGAGTGGACCCTCTAACTCGTTACCACATCATACAAGTGGTACCCTCAAACCATCAACAAAATAAAAGGTTAGACACCACATTCTATCCAACATATAACTCTGTTTCCCAACTTGTCATAATACCATAAGACTAGTATCATCAAGTCATATCCAACGCAGAACATCAAGGGCTAGACACTGGACAACATATGATTGGACTCAACCCATTCGTTACATCAACATATGACTTGTATGGAGTCTATCGTACTAAGGATAGAACTTGGTCAATAAACACACTGACCAACCTACTACTGGGGTCCCTAGCCCGTTACCACGCCATACTACTTGTGGTGTGAGTCGTATGATGAACAGAAGGTTCGAGACTCAAAGATTTTGTAAGGGCCAAAGTTCGGGGTGTTTCACTCAACATTACTAATCCCAACACTACTAATCTCAACATTACTAATACACCATATTTAGTACTAGCCTATACACTCTACCAAATGACCCCTTAGTTTTTTCATAGGTGCAAAGGAGGTCGATTTGCTTTAAAAAGACACTCGATGCACTAAAGTTCTCGCTATGAACGAGGTTTAGATAAAACTTAATTCATAAGGATTATTATATGCATCCTTACCTTGTATTTAATTGTTTCTATGAATTGAACCATGATCTCGTGATCATATGAATTTTTTTTTATCAGATACTTTAACGCTTCCTTTCTTGATTTGCTCTATGCATTATAATCATTTGACATTGAAGTTTATTTGCCAATGAGTACGGATTTTTCTGAAAACATAATCAATTTTGATCCTTCCAATTCATAAAGAAAAATAAGTGTAATCAGATGCTACTTATACAAATAAGATTACTTGAATTTAATTTATAATTCAAGGAATTTTCTTTTTACATAGTCAAAACAAAAAATATCCCAATGGTGGCTTACTTTTAATTTTTTCAAAATCCCCCATATTTTTTATAAATAAGATTGCCTTACTCTAGGTAAATAAAAATATAAGAATTAATATCCTTAAATAGTTAAATGCATTACTATCACAGGATGATGGAAGGGCTTCTATGAAAAAAATATAGGATTTTCGAAATTTGTGTTGGGACAATTTATTTGATAATATTTTTATTTTTTAAAGAAATTTGAAATTTGTAGCTCTTTCCATCAACAAAAGACATAACAAAAACTAATAAATAGTGAGACAGAGAGCGATTGTGCATGCTTTTTTATTTATTTGAAAAATACATAACAAAAATTTCTTCTAATTTATAAAGACATTAAAATTTAGATGTAGTAAATTCATAATGTTTATACCCAAGCATAGAAAAATTCGAAGTGACCAGGTGTAGGACTGTCAGTATGAGCAAGAAATATAGTAGAATCATTCGCCAACCAAGTACAATCTAGGTTTGTAACAACTAAATCATAATATCTACAAGGACTTTTACCTTTATAATAAACATCAAAATTACTAGACCATTCATCATCCCATGTAAATTTGCAATAAAAATGAGTGTACCTTAAAAATTTTGATGGAATGAGAAATAAATTTGTCACCCTGTTTAAGTTTGCAAACTTTAAATCATCATCTTTAAATTGACAATGAACATAGAGTAGAGAAGTATTTTGAGAAAGGGCACTGTTAAAATACTCAATAATTGTTGGATTGAAAATTGAAGCATTTGTCACCATCACAATGCTGATGAGAAACAAAATAATTAATAAAAGTTGAAGTTTGATGTAAGCGTAATAAGCTATTTAAAAGTAAAAATAAAGTTGGTTTCCTCACTATATAAAGATGACATATGTGTGTGTGCCATTTAAATACTAAGTTTAGTTTAAATTGCCCCACTCTCATAGGAAAAGAAGAGTAATCCATGTTAAACTAACAAGATATGTTAATCTATTCCAAAATTATTCTTTTCAGCCCATAGAATGATTTACTTATTTATTAACTATCCATCTCATTCTGAAAGAAGTTAAGTCATAAGCTACCTCGAAATGATGAAATTCAAGCCTAAAGTACTTAAACATGGAGCTTTCCCTTTTACAAATGGCCTCAGAATTAACTAAAATATTCAAATATAGCATCTACGCATTAAAAGAAAGCTAATGATACCTATATTGCTTATATTTGAGCCAAGTTGAAAGGAGTTCGAAAAATAATTCAAAACTGAAAGGGATAAAGTTGAAATTTTATTTTAGAAATATATTTTCCTATGTATAGGAGTCTATAGTTGAAAATCCATGTAAAAATGAGTTAACATAAGACCCAAAATGAAGAAAAATATTTTTAAGCTTTACCAGTAAAAACCTCAAAAGACCAAGTTAAAACCAAGATTAAAGTGTAATTTGATAATATAAATCAATGAAAAGCAATGGAATTAAGGTTTTGGAGATGACCCAAGCTCAAATGGGGATGAAAACCCTAAAAATCGCCCATACCCAAAGTTCAAAGTCCAAAAATGATGAAAAATCGAGAAAAAAGAGTTATATACATCGGTTGAGTGGCAATCGCTAAAGTGATACCAGACCACTAAAACATATACAACTTTATTGATGTCTAGCCACTAAAGAAAATACCATTTAAGTGGTCTTAGGTTGCTAAAGTGGCTGCACCAGATAACAACAAATGTTGATCTTAGTGTAAGCCTACCAAGCTCCAAAAAGACCCTCGAGATTTGATTGCAACCCCACATAAACAACCCATATATTCTACCATTCTATGTTTGGCATTTTGGACTCAATAGCGACATCGTATTTTTAAAAAAGATTATTTTCAGAAAATTAACCCTCGGAATCTCTTTTTTGCAAATTTTCAAATGAAGGATCGAAAATCAAAATAAAGGTTTCGAACTCAAACTAACCCCTCTATTAATCCAAATTTGATATTTCGAATCTAATAAAACTGGCCACATTGATGTGTTATGGATTTATAGCACTTTCGGTGCTTAAGACTATAAAAATATGCAAGTTTGTTTGGTTGTTTTGTGAGATATGATGTGTTTTGGGTATGTTTTGTAGAAAATCAGGTTTTGGCTGTTAAACTGAAGAAAAATATGAAAATTAAAGATTTTGTCTACTTATCGAGGTAAGTTTGGGCATATGTGCCACTTATCGGGCATATGTGATCAAAGTAGGTGTCAGAACTTGAAGTCCAGATGCTTAAAAGCAGGAAAAAGAAGATTTTGGCACTTACTAAGGACCACATACGGTCCGTATATGGTACATTCGATCTGTATGTAGCCTTAGTAAGTGCCAAAGGGTCAAGTCCAGAGAGTTTCAAGAGCTGTGCAGAAGGTATGGCACTTACTTAGGACTACATATGGTCCGTATGTGGCCTAAGTAAGTGGCCACCGACCTCAATTTTCCTTTATTATTTGGGATTTAATTTTTAGGGTTTCCTTGTATCCTCTAAATACCCTTTTGATGTTTTATAGTTAGTTTACGCATTCTTTACACTTACAAACATATATTTGACTCCAAATTCGAATTTGATCTTGGGATTACTTTGTTCTTGATTTTGGTTTGTAATTTAGTTGTTGGCTTTAGGTTTTGCTTGTCGATCATTGTGATATTGTTCAATGCTTTTCATTATGAATGTCATTGATTGTTCACAAGCATGAGTGGCTAAAACCCTTAGTTAGGGTTATGGGAACCTTGGCATATTGCCAAAGGAGGGAAAGTGATAAGTTGTTTTGAACAAATATCTTTGCTTGTATTGTATTATCTTCGGTTTGACAGATGTCTTAGTGGTTTCAAATGGTAAAATCTTGCCTATATTATCACTACTTACTCCACAAAAGAAGTAGTGACTTGGAAAAGATAATTACAACAGTAATTTGGAGATTAACTATCGATCTAGGCTAATTAGTATCATCTATGTAAAATTGTTATCTATCATCTAATAAATTAAGACTCATAAGGTAATAATTAACTGGGATCTTGGATAACGGTTAGTAATTCAACATCGTAAGACTCAAAAGGTAAAGGATAAAATCCATCAATGAGTCCATAGGACAGTTGATGGCACATAAGTTATCAAATTTTGCATGCAAGGTACTGGGTTGGTTCAATAAATCATGATAAGCCTACGGAGTTAAGAAGCCAGGGGGAACACAATCTTAGTGTTCGTCACCTACTGATTACAACTCAAGTGAGATTTGCTACTTGTTTGAGATTATAATAACAACCCCCCATTTACTTTCAATCTTACCCGTTGAGTTCAGTAAACTAGAGGTACAAATTCGTGTCTTTCCTGTGGGTTCAATCCCAACTTAGTTGGGTTATTGTACTTGAAAATAACCACTTTATCCTTAATTAGAGGTATAGTTTTGGCGTTGATAAAAATTTTAGCGTCGTTCCCGGGGAAGATGGTATGAATGTTGATTGAAGTTTGTTGGAGTTTTTGGGTCTTATGTTTTTTGTTCTTAGTTGGGTATACGCCGGTGTATGCCTAACACCAGGAGTCAAGGAAATCCCTTACTCTGACTAAATCCTAACCAGAGATATTTTTACAGCCTAATCGTATATGACTGAACCAGTACATGCAAGCCATTTTAAAGGGGTTCGGGATGATCCTAATGTGGTTCCTCCCCCTGATCCAGGTGATCCATAGAATATTACTAATAGATAGATGAAACAGATATTAACAGATGCTTCTAATCAAAGAATGGATGAGGAGGCCCAGTTATATTAGCAGGCAAAGCTAGCCAAGCCAAGATTGGTAGTTGATCATCGAGAAGCACTTGATAGTAATCGGAATAGATTTTGTGGTGGTCAGGCTCAAGTGATCCCAATATGCTAGTACTTCAGCCATATGATGATGAAGAGGAAATGGGTACGTTGAACCGACAGAAACAGGAGCTATCATTCCTCCTGACTTTTCCCCAATATGAAATTTGACATAAATAGTGCTATGATCCATCTTCTAAATTTTAAAGATATATTTTTGGGATCGGATACAGTCGTCGCAAATATACATGTTGCTAATTTTGTTGGGATCTGTACTTGTTATACTATTTTGGGGTTAAACCAAGAGGCACTCGAATTAAGGTTGTTCCCTCTTCTCGTTGATAGGAGAAGCTTGTTTGTGGTTGGTGGAACTTCTAAGAGGATCTAATACCACTTGGAATGAGTTTCACAAGCAATTCTTTAACCGTTTCTTTCCTCCGTCCAGGATGCTGCAACTTAAGGATGTGATATATAATTTTAGATAGCTTCATCCGAAGTTAATATACAAGGCTTGGTTACGGATTAAGAAAAAGTTGAGCATGGTGCCCAATCATCTTATTTCAGTGATGAGCTTATTAGAGATATTATATAGAGCCCTGAACATCAGTTCTCGAGCCATGGCAGATACAATCACTAAGGACCATTCATAAAAAAATGATGGGAAGCAGCTTATGAGATTCTAGAGTAGATCTCCCTCACTAAGAGAGGGTGGAATACTCAGGAGGCTGAGAGGGGTGAGGACACTTATGTCATTGGATATTTCAGTGACCATAGAGAAGTTTATAAGTCTGTGGCACAAGAGATTATGCAACTGAGGACTGATATTGGGTTGCTTGCCAAGAAATTTGAAATAGTGAACTCTGAGAAGGTAAATACAATAGGTGCATAGGGTTCAGCCTCCAAACATTATGATTCAGATTTAGAGGAGGAGGCTAAGTATCTTGATCAAGAATTGACGGGTTTTCGAGCCAAAGGGCAAGGAAACCAAGGTTGCAATTTGTAACACACCGAAAATCCAAACCAATATTAGAATTATGATTCAAGATCATGCAAAATAAAATATAGTTCTTTGGTAGTTTTATGAGTGATTTGGATGTATATTAAGGCCTCAAACAACTCCTAGCTTTTAGACAAGTCAAAATATCCCTTACCGAATGAGTTCTTGGGAAGAATATTTTTATAGTAAGTTTCAAATGAGCAGAATTTTCGTGTTACTTAGAGTTTTTGATCTAAATATCCACCAACAGATAGATAATTGAATTATATTTCAAACTCCACCAGTTTTGCCTTAATCCGATATTGGAGTAAAAAGTTATGCCCGTTTTACCAAAAGAGTGTCTATCTGCCAAGGCGCAACGGTCAGGGTGACGGACCATTGCATTATTGATGGACCGTCATGCCAAACCATCATCCTTAAGCATAAAGACCAAAGTTTGTTCATTTTTTGAAAGTTGGGGTGACGATCAGTCACGGGAGTGACGGTCCATTATGAAAACCTCATTCGGGACAGTTTTGCACTGTCATAATATTATTAAAAGGTTTTTAGGGTCTTTTATAACTCTTGTAACCCCAAAACTAGGTCATTTCACCCTCCAAACAACAATTATCAAGCGCAAATACTACACTAACCTATCATAACTCAGAAATCATCCATCACAAAGAAAAAAAGGGCGATTTCTTTCTCCCTAAACCAACTAGGGTTCATCAAATTCAAGTTACAATACCAAGAAATTTATCCAAGTCTTCAACATTCAGGTATGTGGGGTATTCATCAATGGGTTCCTTCCACCCATTGAGTTCCAAAATCCCTCTTTTATTCAAGTATGAATTTTTAATCCTCTTTTTATGAAATTATCCATGTAAATCATGAATTTAATCTATGTCTTGTTAGAAATCTGAATTCAAGCCATGAAAATATTTTTCCCATATAAATTAGATTTTTTCATGCTTTAAATTTAAATTTCCCATGTCATATTCAAGTGATTTTATGTTACAATTATCAAATTATGTATTAAACCATTTAATATGTTGTCCTCTCATGTTTAACACATTCTCATGTTTAAATTCATGTTTCTCACTTATTTGTTGAAATGTCTTATGTTTTGGGTCTTTGAACTATGATTCCATACCACTGTTTTAAGCATTGTTATTGTATTTTTGTGATCATTTTGTGCTGGTAGGTTATGAACACCTGATACCTATGTATTTTATATGTTTCTACCTTCAAGTAACAATTTAGTCAGACCATGCTTTTATTATCATTTCAGAACATCATGTTCATGCTGAGCACTTACAAGAACAATACCATGTCATGTTAAGTGACTAGTAACACCAATGCTATTCAATTGGGAGTAACACTTAGCACCGAGTGAACATAGGGATGACATCTCCCCCATCAGTTAGGCATGAGATGTTAGTAGTAGTCTCTAAGTTCCAGACCTATGGAGCCACTGTAGATTATGAGGGGCTCCTTACCAGCTAGGCATGATACCCTCATAGTTCGGTACATTAGCCTTGTGGATCCACAACATCAGTCATGTGTTGGTACCCCTGGCAAGGTACCAGCACCCTTCCAACTGGTGTTACAGGTTGGACCCCAACTTTGAGAACCCACCTGAGGACACTGTCTAACCCTGTGGCCTGGCTTGCTATAATCAAAACACACATCACTAGTTGTTACCCCCATAATAGCTGTAACTTTCTGCACCTGATTAAGAAACTCCTGAGGGTCCTCATCTAACTTAGACCCAGTAAAAGATGGTGGGTTCATTCGGATAAAATCCTGAATTCTAGCAGCAGCAGTATTGGCCACTGAGTTAGCTGGAACAGCAACTGGACATTCATTCTGGGCTTTAACAAAATGACCTAGGGTGGTTAAAGCTGCACTGAACTTAGTGTGGGAGACATATTCATCCAGAGGATCTGGCTAGATGGGCTGGGGTTCTGGAAGGTCTCCCATTCCTCTTCCCTTAGTCTTCTTTGGAGGCATATTTTGTAAATGAAAGAGAAATTTGGATTAGATAGAGAGTTTAACTAGAGATCATACTCACTCGCACGACATGAATACGGAAAGTAGGGAAACTTTTACTAAAACAACTCACAGTCTCCTTTCCATAAGTGTGGCGCGCTACACACCCATGTGCAAGATTCTACTAGATGTGGCTTTTCGACTTCCTAGGACTCTGTTGAACCTTAGGCTCTGATACCAAGTTTGTAATGCCCCGAGTCTATACCCTGGACGCTACACGGAGCTCATAATCCCAAAGGACCACAAGCTAACCCATGACTGGTACCTACTACAATAACTGAATAGTAATACTACAAATATGTAGAAATTAGGTGGAAAACATACCATAAGGTTCAATACTGAAATAAAATTGAATATGGACTAACAATGCCAAAACTAAAATACCTATCTGAAAATACTCTAGTCTGAAAAAGCCTCTAAACTGTCTGAAATATAGAGTTGATGGAACAAGTCCTCGACTAACCCCGGCTACTGAAATAAAATTAAAATGATGAAATAATAATCATGTCCTCAAACTATGAGGACTTACCACTAACTCTGACTGCTAAAAATCTGTAACTGAGAGGGATGACCGGGATCCTGTACATCTGAATCTATGATATAAGACATCATAGCGTAAGAAAAAATTATGCGTCAGTACTTTAAATATATTGGTATGCTAAGTGAGGTAGGCTGAAATACGTGAGTTTATAGGCATGAAAAATACTGACTGAATGACATGAATATAACTAAATGAGAGTACATGCATGGATACATAAAATGTAACTAAGATCGTGATAACACTGAATATTGATTCTGAATACTGATTAACTGATATCTAAGTATACTGATACTGAATTACTAATAACTGAGTGACTGTATCTGACAGTCTTGATTCTGTGAAACTATACTGAGTTTCGTACTGAAATGAGTGACTATGTCTGATAGTCCTGAATCTGTAGAACTGAACTGAGTTCTGTACTGAGACTGAATCTGAAACTGAGACTGTGGGAGGTAATCATCTAATCGACATACCCCTTTTCTAAATAGATTGGGGTCCAATCTGTAACCCCAATTGGAAGGGTGCCAATACCGTGCCATGGGTAAAGATAAGCTGTGAGTTAACCCTCACTGATAGAAAGCTCTTACATCAACCCTCGTTGGCAGAAAAACTCAAATGAGATGTATCAACCCTCATAATATCTAGCAGAAAGATATCTCAACCTACACTGGCTATGTAGTTTTGTAACGCAGGAATTGCTACTAAGGGTCAAACCCTCTCTGCTGGTAGGAATGCCCCCATCCCTGGGTTAACTTGGTGCTGAATCATACTCCCAACTTAATAGACACTGATCTGATTTCTAGTTCATACTAGGCTTGACTGAACTTCTACTGATTATACTATCTAAGTGAACTGGATTGAGTTCAATGAGTTCCGTTGATTGACGGAATACTACTGAATTCTATTATCTGGCTGAATTTACTAAGGCCTAAACTGAATACTGAACTGGACTGGACTGATACTGAGTCTACTGAGTTTTTCATGAGTTCTGTAACTAACTGGAAGTACTGCTGATCATGAAATGACTGATACTATCCTGAGACTGACCATGGATCTAGGTAATCAGCTATATTGTCGGGTATTAAATACCCTCAGGACTTAATAGCATAAATTATAAGACATGGCACAATCTTGAAACATGATAAATAACTACTTGATCATCATTCATTCATTGGGACATTCTAGCAAACATTTGCATGACATGAACTTGAATACATACTATCATGATATAATTTCATTATTTAATTCTTATGAACAACTCATCAAATACTTGAAAGGCATTGTATATGCACATAATACTAATCAACACGTGAGCATCACAATTTCAAAGCTTTAACATGAATTCACATGACACTACATACATAATAGTTGTTTTTACATAAATTTTGCACTTAATCATGGAATAGAAATCCCATCAACATTATAATCATGAATACACTTGAATCCAAATCATGAAAAGCATGAAATCAAACAACTTAAAATTTAAAAGAGTTTCTTGAACTCCAAGGGTGGAAGGAACCCTTGGATAAACGCCTGACATACCTTGGTTGCTAAATTCTTGAAGATTAATGGTGGAATCTTGAGACTTGAATTTGAAATTCAATCATTTAGGGTTTGTGTTCTTGAGCAATTTGATAGAAAGTAAGTATATTTTGCTCAATGAAGGTTGAATCTCATATTTTAGGGTTGAATAGGGGTAGGGAAAATACCCTAATATCCCTGAGGACGCGGCTTTCTAATGACTGAAAACCAAACTATCAACGTGCAGGATGACGCACCACGTCATTGGCAACGATACGATAGTCAATTCTCCATGTCAAGTCTGTATCGGTTCATTAGAATTAACACTGGGAGCTAAGGAAAAATATTGATCGACGCGATGGCCGCTGCGCTGCATCTAGATCACATCGATGCACTGGTTTGGATTCCTAAACGCAGTTCAAATGAGGTCCAAAAAATATGAACTCATCCGGGAACACCTACTGACATTCTTGATCATGAATTAACCTAAAGATTGACATTTTAAGGTCATAAGAGTTGTGAAATTGAGTTGCCGACTTACGAAGTCCAAAATAATACTAAGTCTGAATACTTAGCTAGAATTTTCTAAGTCTGGGACCCCCTTAGAAAGCTTAAAAGACTGAGTTAAGCTTAGAATTCTGTGGGGTCTTACAATACTATTGATGATGGTGTTGATGCAGGGGTCTTGCCCATTGAAGAGAAGCTTGGGGTCGAAGCTTTAGCAGCTGTAATCAGGAATTTAAAAGTGATGGCATCAAAGAATATGATGAGATGGTTAAAGCATTGCATTATAGAGTTTCTTACAATTATTCCCAAAAAAGATGGATCTTGATCTCAAAAATAGAACCACGCCACCTACGAAACCATCCATTGAGGAGCCATCAGTTTTGTAATTGAAGGCCCTCCCATTTCACTTGCAGTATCCATTTTTAGGGGCCAACAATACCTTACCGGCGATTACTGTTGTAGATTTGGTAGAGGCACGAGTGGAAGCATTGATATCTATATTGCAGAGGTTCAAAGGAGCCATTGGATGGACTAAAGCAGATATAGTGGGAATTTCACCAGGTAAATGTACTCATAAAATATTGCTTGAGAAGGAATGTGTTCTCAGCATTAAGCATCAAATTAGACCCACCTATGTAAAAAGTTTAGAAGAAACAAATTATCAAGTGGTTAGATACTGGAGTGGTTTACCCCATTGCAAATAACATGTGGGTTAGCCCAGTTTAATGTGTGCCAAAGAAGGGTGGAATTACAGTAGTTCCCAATGAGAAGAATGAACTTGTTCCCATGAGACCGATGATCGGTCAGAGAGTTTCCAAGGATTATAGAAAGTTGAACACTTGGACCCTAAAGGACCACTTCCCCGTGCCATTTATGGATCAGATGCTTGATAGACTAACAGGCAAGGGTATGTATTATTTTATTGACCAGTACTCGATTTACAATTAGATCACTATTGCTATTGAAGATAAATAAAATATGATATTTACTTGGCCCTACGGGACTTTTGCATTCAATAGAATGTCATTCGAGTTATGCAATACTGCTGCCACCTTTTAGCGATACATGATGTTTATATTTTCTGATGTGGTGGAGGACATGATCGAGGTCTTAATGGATATTTTTCAATAGTTGGGGACTTTTTGTTGAGTGTTTAGACTATCTAGCCAATGCACTACAGAGATACGAAGATTGTAACTTAGTGTTGAATTGGGCAAAATGTTGTTTTATTATAAAAGAAGGTATTGTTCTCAGGAAAAAAATCACCAATCAAGGTATTGAGGTGGAAAAGTCTAAGATTGAGGTAACTGAAAAGTTGCCATGTCACGATCCGAGGCTACCCCCTAGTCGCAAAAATAGTGCTTACAGTCATAAGTGACCACAAGCCAACCCATGAGCCGGTACCTGTTGTGAGATCTAAATAAAACTGATAACAAAGAGTATGTGCGGAAATTAACTAAAAAAATGCCATAAGGTTTTAGATACTGTAAATAATACAACTGATTCCACAAAATTGAAATATATGCGGAAACACTAAAACTAATTAGTAAGAATTGACAAACTAACTTACTGTCTGAAAATGTCTGAAAAGACTCTAAGACTGAATGACTGGGAAATTGATGGGACAAACCCCCAACTAACTCCGACTGACCATATAAATGAACTGCTAACTTAATTGAATAAAGATAAACTCGTCCTCAAAGTATGAGGACTCACCATTGTTGTTGATGCTAGCTAGCTGATCCAGTCTAAGCTCGGTCAGGAAACTAAGTGTCTGAACCCATGATATAAGACATCATAGTACAAGAAATAAGTATGTGATCAGTACTTTGAATATACTCGTATATAAGATGAGGTTAGGCTGATATGTATGGTTAACTGAATATAAAGTAGTGACTGGCTGAATAATATGAGATAGCTGAGTAAACATGATTGAAAACTGAAATGCTCAAAGTGCAAGACCAAGCATATAAAGTTTTTGAAATACTCTATAAAACTGAAATACTAAAATCTGATAAATAAACAACTGATAATGCGTATTCCTTGGTCAAGCCACTTGAACTAAATTCTATACTGAATATTGAACTGAGACTGTGGGAGGTATCATTTAACCGGCATGCCCCATTCTAAGCCGATTGGGGTTCAACCTGCAACCCCAGTTGGAAGGGTGTCAGTATCGTACCATGGGTACTAACACTTACTGTGTGGATCCACTAAGCTATTAAAGAACCAGGGTATCAAGCCTAAACTAATGAGTGATCCCTGGGCGGAGTCAATCCTAAACTGACGGGTGACCCCTGGGAGGTAGTCAAGCCTAAGCTGACGGATGGCGCCTTATATACCACACTGGCTATATGTTTTTGTAATACAGGCACTGATGCTAACGACTTCACCTAATTGATGGGGAAGCCTCCGTCTTGCATTCGCTCGATGCTAAATTTTAATCCCAACTAAAAGACACTTATTACTGAACTAAAGTGAGCTTAATTGAGCCAACAACTAAACATGATACTAACTGAATGAAAAGGCTCATGGTTTATCTGAAACCATTCTGAAGATACTAAAAAACTAGGTAAACAACTAAGTTTTGGGTATTCATAACCCCAAACACTAAATGGAAATAACAATAAGGAACTCATGAAAGCCATAAAACCATAATATGGAATCATAGTTGAAAATTTAATCATTTAGACATTTCATCAAACACTTGAAAAGTCATATACTTAAGCATGAAAGTGAGTGAAACATATGGGAATAACATAATCGCAATACTGAAACCATGGATTCGAGATTAAATCAAAAGTTTCCATCATTCAAAAGTGTAAGGGTTGCTTTCAGCGAAAATCACTTGTAATCATCCTGTATATCTGAAATTCATAAAAGCTTCATGGAAATAATTCATTATAAACATGAAAATTTCATGATTTAAAGTATAAAATAGGTCCTTGGACTCCATGGTGAAATAAAGCCATGGATGAGCATCATATATACCTCACTCGATGATATCATAAAGAATATTAAGAATTTTATTGAAACTTGATCTTGAATCTGTAACACCTCAATTTTCTAAATCGGAATGTTACACGGTGCTTATGACCCCGAAGGACCACAAGCTAACCCATGACTGATATCTGTACCTGTACCTGTACACTGCAATATATGATATAATAATATGGAAAACATGAACAATAGGCCATAAGGTTCAACTGCATAGAATATCTGACAAATCATAACATCCATATGAGGTAAGAAATACCCAAAACAACTAAAATCTGAATTAAATCTGAACTAAATCTGAAAGCCTCTAAATACTGTCTGAATAAGGAGTTGAAAGAACATGTCTCCAACTAACTCCGTCTAGCAAAGCTGAACTGAAATAATAAATGAAATAAATAATATCGTCCTCGAATGGATGAGGACTCACTACAACTCTGCGACTGGAATGCTACTGCTACTGCTGATCTGGATCTCATATCTGTGAACCTATGGTGTAACGTGAAAGAAAGCACCATATCGCAAATGTATCAGTATAACTGGGAGTACTGAGTATACGAGTTAGGTAGGCTAAATGCAAAAAGGTTTACATGCATGAATGATGCTAACTGACTGACTGATATGAACGTAAGAGTGCAAACATGCATACATAGTAACTGGAATCGTTAATACATGATAATTAGATTTGTACGCTAATACATGGTTTACTGATATCTAACATGAATAACACTGGAATCATGATAACATGGGTGGCTGTGTCTGACAGTCCTGAATCTAATGGAACTACCTGAGTTTTGTACTGTAACTGAATTGACTATATCTGACAGTCTTGGAATACTAAAATCTGAAGAACTATCTGAGTTCTTTTACTGAGACTAAGACTGAAATTATGGGAGGTAGTTGTTTAACCGACATGCCCCAATAACGCATATAGCTAAGTTGGGGTCCAATCTCTGCCCCGACCAGAAGGGTGTCAATACCGCGCCACTGGTAAGGACAGCTGTGAGTGACCCTTAGCTGACAGGTACTCAAAATGAGAACAGTGGGAACCCTAAACTGATAGATTAAGCCACCTCATCAACCCTAATCTGACAGGTTAAGATGTCTCAACCTACGCTAGCTACGTAGTTCTGGAACACAAGGATGATTACTAAGAATCACACCCTAAACTGGCAGGTGAATTCCCATCCTTGGATTCACTCGGTGCTAACTTCTACTCCCATCTGAAGATACTGAATGTGATTTAACTGAAGGTACATAGACTGAGTAACTAACTTCCATTAACTGACGGAATACTACTACTATCTGAGAATTAACTGAGATCATGAGATTTCTGAGGTTTCCTGAGTCACATGACCGACTGAGTTTTATACATCATGTCTTGACTGAGATTATCGTGATAACATGACATGGCTCTAGGCACACAGCTATATTTTTTGGGTACAAGTAACCCCAGGACTCGATGGAAGAAACTGACACACATGACTGACTTGATCGTAAGAGTAGAGTCCACAATTTACAATATCATAAGTAGGGATTTCACACTAAGCATAGTTCTCAACATCTTATACATGGAAGGTAAATTCATATAATATGTATATACTTGCATAGCTTCAATATCATAGTCAATCCATATCACAACAACAACGCATATCACTCACATGGAATTAATGGGAAATCGTAAAGCATAGAGCATGGACTTATCATTTAAGCACTATTAAATCATGGGACATGAATTCTATCATCCTAGGCATATTATCAAACACTTTGCATACATTCTTTTAGCTTAAGTGTGTTCATGAATTTCACCATATTAAGCCACATAAAGATCATGGGTTTCAACTAACAAACACATATACTTCATGAAAACACCTTTAGATATCATCTTGAAACTTAAACAATAATCATCAATATGTACATGCTCATATCACGACAAGACAATCACAAAATAATATTTAAAACATGGTTCTTGAGCTCTATGAACAAAATGGATCTATAGATGAACACTACGCATACCTGACTCAAGGTTCTTGATGTTTTTGAACTTGAAGGATTTGAAATCCTTTGATTTTTTTTAAGAAGATTGGGTCTTGTTCTTGGAGATTAAATTTAGAGAGAAACCCTAGTTTTTGTTTGTGAAATAATAATGAGCAAAATGGCTGAATTCGGACTCATCTGGGTATATATAGGCGAGTGACCAAAATACCCCTGTTAAAATGGCCTGCAAATAAACAAAATGTGGCGTGTAACGACCCGACTGATGGTCCATCAAAAACTTGATGGTCTATTATTTCGAACGTCATACGTGGACTAGAAATAGGGTTCACTGGATAAGATTTGACGGCCTGGATAACGGTCCATCAAAAAATCTAACGGTCCGTCAACTCGTCCATCAATCCTTATCCAGAACGTGGCCCTACTGCCTTGGCTGTGACGTTCAAAGTGGTGGTCCATCACTTGTTTGGTGGTCCATCAACTTGGCGGGTATTACAGAATCCTTTGATTCTATTGAATGGGCTAGGGTTTGTTCTTGAGAGAGTAATGACTTTATTTAAGAGGATTTGTTAATAATAAGGCAACTAATACTCCTAGGGAACCTAAATTTCATGTTATGGATGAATTTGGGTGGGGAAATTGACCTAAATACCCTTATTGATGAGGATTTTAAAAGTTGGAGGAGGCCATCTAATACGGCGCGACCCCTGGATGGGTCAAGCAGCTAATGCGGCGTGACCCTGAGCCTAGGTCAGCTACCCATCGTGGCGCGGCACCATCGCGATGCCTTACTATTTTGAACATCCAAACTCTTCTAACAAGAATCTGACCACTGAAACTTGATTTCTTCTGATTCAATCAAGATATGGGAGAGGCAATAGATGAGAATCCTTCAAAAAAACATCTGTAATAGATATAAAAACCCAAGAAACTCTTGATATAATATGGAGAGATGGGTCTGGGCCAGTTTCTCACTTCTTAAATTTTTTAAGGGTCAACTCTGATGCCATTATCGAAAATAATATAGCCAAGGAAAGCTACTGATTGTAGCCAAAATTTGCACTTACTGAATTAGGTGAATAACTGATGGGCTCTAAGAGTCTGCAATACAATTTTGAGGTGGTCTGCATGATCATTTTTGGTACGAGAATAGATAAGGATATCATCACTGAAGACTATAATGAATATGTCCAAGCACTTCTTGAACACTCGGTTCATCAAGTGTATGAAAGTTGCTGGGAATTCATTAGTCCAAAAGACATAAATAGACATTCAAAGTGACCATATCGAGTTCTGAAAGCTATTTTTGGAATGTCACATTCTCCGACTCTGGGCTGATGATAGACAGATCTGAGGTCTATCTTAGAAAAATAACTGGCACTCTGAAGTTGGTCAAACAAGTATTCATTTTGGGAAGTGGATACTTATTCTTGATGGTGACCTTGCTCAAATGACGGGAATCGATGTACATTCTTAGAGAACCATTTTTCTTATGCATAAAAAAAATAAGAGTGCCCAATGGGGAAATACTAGGCTTGATGAATCGCTTATTAAAAAGGTCTTTCAACTGTTCTTCTAACTCCCTAAGCTCTGTTAGAGCCATTTTGTATGAAGGAATAGAGATAGGAGGTCATCTAATATGGCGGGACCCCGAACTGAGTCAAGTAGCTAACGCAGTGCGACCCCGGGTTGGGTCAAGCAGCGAACGTGGTGAGACGCTGAGCCTAGGTGAACTACCCATTGTGGCGCGGCTCCATCGTGATGCCTTACTATTTTGAACATCCAAACATTACCTAAATCTAATCTAAAAGTTTTGAAACTTCCTCGAGACATACTTTTGACCTCCTTAAACATGAATCAACTTAGAAATCAACATTTTAGGGTCGAGAAGGCCAAACTAAAAATCTTCAAAGATTAGGGGTCTTGAAATGGCTAAGTCTTTAACACTTAGTGGAAATTTCTAACTCTTGGACCCCTTTAACATGAAATAGTAAGCTAAATTGAGCTAGGATCTTATGGGGTCTTACATTCCACCACCAATATTAGTCAAAGTTATACGAATATTTTTGGGCCATACAGACTTTTATAGGAGGTTCATCAAGAACTTCTCTAAGGTTGCAAATCCTTTATGCAAACTTTTAGAGAAACAGATGAAAGTTTTATTCGAAGATGCATATCTGAAAACCTTCAAGTGGCTTAAGGAGCAGTTGATTTTGGCTCGTATCATTGAGTCCCCTGATTGGTCTGCACCATTTGAGGTCATGTGTGATGCAAGTGGAGTGGCCTTAGGTGTTATCCTAGGACTAAGGAGAGAGAAGATCCTTCATCCTATATTATGCCAATAAGGCATTAAACCCCACATAGAAGAACTATATAATTACATTATAAGAGTTGCTTGTGGTGGTTTTTGCCTTTAAAAAATTTTGGTCCTACTTGATTGGGACCAAAGTCATAGTACATAAAGACCATGCAGCCTTGATATATCTAATGTCAAAAAAGATGCCACATTGAGATTGATTTTTGGGATTCTCTTGCTACAAGAATGTGACTTTGAGGTAAAGGATAAAAAAGGCACTAAAAAACAAGTTGCAAATCACTTATCTAGGCTCTAGGAGGTGGCAATGCAGAAATTAGGGATGAGCTTGAAATAGATGATATTTTTCCAGATAAGCGAGTCTTGGCAGCATCTCAAGACTTTGCCCATGGTTTGCTGATTTTTTTCAACTATTTGGCAAGTGATCTTATCCTAGAAAATCTATTCTTCCAGCAGTGCAAAAGATATATACATGAGGTGAGGAAGTTCTTTTAGGATGAGCCATATTTTTTTAGGGTTTGTGTGGATGGCGTTATTGGTAGGTGTATCCCTAAGGTGGAAATAATAAGCATTCTTGAAGCTTATCATTCATCACCAAATGAGGGTCATCATAGTGGTACCCACACAACTTACAAAATTCTATAGTGTGGGATTTACTGACCTATGATTCATAAGGATGCTCACGATTATGAACAATCCTTGACCAATGTTAGTGTAAAAGCAATATTTCATGATGCCATGAACTCCCCATGACACTTATTAGAGCTTGAGTTGTTTGATGTATTGGGGATTGATTTTATGGTTTCGTTCGTGAGATCCTATGGCATGAGGTACACTTTTGTAGTGATGAACTATGTTTAAAAATGGGTGAAGATGGTTGCGCTTTCAAATAATGAAGGTAGAAGTATCACCGCATTTCTAAAAAAATATCTTTTCTCTATTTGGCACTTCACGTGCAATTATTAGTAATGGTGGGTCTATTTTTTCAACCTTCTATTAAAGGCCTTGCTTCATAAATATGGTGTAAGGCATAAGATGGAAACACCTTATGATTCTCAAATAAGAGATCAAGTTGAGGTCTCCAATAGAGAGATCAAGTCTCTATTGGTGAAGATTGTGAATGCCAATAAGACTGACAGATCTAAAAAGTTGGATAATGCATTGTGGTCCTACTGGACAGCTTATAAGACTTCTATAGGTGCTTCCCTATATCAACTTATATAAGACAAGGCATGCCACATGTCGGTCGAGCTAGATCATACGCCACTATGGGCGTTGTAAAGGCTAATTTTGAGTGGTGTGATGCAACAAGGTCAAGATTGGGCAAGATAAATGAGTTGGATGAGTTCCGGCTTCGTTCTTATGAAATTTCTACCATATACAAATGAAGAATAAAGTTGTATCATGATAAAAAAATTTGATAAAAGAGAGTTTGAACACGGTGATTTGAAATTATTATACAATTCAAGACTTCATTTATTTCCTGGCAAGCTAAAGTCTAAGTGGTATGATCCATTTAGCGTGGCTTGGGTATTTCCACATGGTGCTATAGAGATAAAGTGTGACGGTAAAGTCTCATTCAAGGTGAATGGGCAGTGGGTGAAGCACTATATGGGAAACCATGAGGAAGTAAAAGTCTGCGTTGAGGTAGACCTTGTCAAAGTCTGAGTAGCCAAGGCAACTAAGTCATGCCACGATAATAAATCAGGCGTTGCTTGGGCGGAAACCCAAGGTATATGGTGATTTTTTATATGATGACATGAACGCCTAGTGTGTCCCAAGTATTTCACCATCCCCGTGCTTTGTATTATTTATACGCACCAGGGAAAGTGCACAGTTTTTATGTAGGGTATACCATAACCGCGCAGGTTTTTGTTGCCGTTCTTCTTTTCCTATCGATCATTGTATGGTTTTAGAACTATTATGTCTTGGTTAAAATTTGTGTTGTATTGTGTTTGTTTCGTATTGTGTTTGTTTTTGTGTAATTAGGATATTTTTAAGTATTTAGGCTAGTTGTCATGTTGTTTGTTGATTTTGAGTAAAATTGATACCCCTCCAAAACTTATTTTTAGAACTATGTGAGTGTATATACATGTGACCATATTGGATCTTGTTATGTCAGTAGAATTAGGAACATGATAATCAGTGCTAACTTGTGCATAAACTGGACAGGTAGTAGCTTGTGATGTGACTCTGTGCCATGTGTGAGTGAGATGCTACCTAGATTCCAGTATGTGTTAAATCCAGAATTTTCTTAGTTAGTCTTGCCTAAGTTGTAGGATAGTCGGTTAGGAAAGGATCAAAGGTCATTTTTTATATTAGTCCACTTTTAGTCTCAATAACCTTCCGAATGTGAAATAGTATCCTTGATCCCATTTTTTTAGCCTTATAGCCTATTTTTTTTATTTTCACTGTTTACTTTCTATTTGTGTTACAATGAACCTGCTTTGGTCCTAGTCTTCCTTGGACATTATCAACCTCAACAAAGGCAAATCGCCTAAGTTGAGAGTGGTTATCATAGGGGAGCGTAATGTAAAGTGGGTATAAAGAAGGGTAAAATAAGACAAAAGAGCGTAAGGCTGGGTAAGGTAGAAAAAAGAAAATAAAAAAATATGAAGATGAAAAAAATGGAAAATAGAAAAAGAATTAATAAAAGAAACCACACCCAACCCGAATGTGCATAAAAGAATAAAAGGGAAAAATAAGGGTGGAATAAAAGGAAATTGGTTAAAGTGTGGACCCCAAAGTTAGTATAGTGCCAAGGAGACTTAGTCTCTTGATATATCCATTTGTTCCATACTAGCCCTCCAAGCCTATATTACAAGCCGAATAAAGTCCTATAGTGATCCTAAATTAACTGTCTGAAAACTAAGGTAAAGAAAATAACGGCAAGCCTATGATATTTTATACACATTGGTAGAAATTCTCTTTTGAGAATGAATGTCTCTTGTCCATCCTCACATTGTCATGTATTATTCCATATAAGTTAGTGGGACTTCTTTGTAGTAGGTGTAACACCCTAAAAATTTCTTGAGTTTAGAGCTCATTGCTCAGGCTACGACTCACATAACGAGCCATAAGGTCTCCTTACGGGTCACATGTCTCGAGTCGTAGTGTGAGTAGTAACGGTTTCCCATGTTTTTATTGTGACTACAACTGGAATGTCATAAGTTGTAATGACACTTTATGATTTGTATGATGCTTTTAGTAGTCAAATCAGTGTAGGTGCCTAATGTCACTGTCATGGTTACAACTAGGACCCTACGAGTCATAAGGTCCATGTACGAGTCTTATGGTATGAATCATAGGGTAAACAGTGAGGATTCCCGATGTCTCTGCCCAGAATACGAGTCATGGCAATGACTCATAACCAGACGTCATAAGTTATGACATAACTTATAGACACTGGCGATAGTGTTTTTTGGGTTTTTATTAGGGGCACTTTGATCATTTCCCTCTTTCCCCAATTGTGACCCACGACCATAAATATCTTTTAGGACCTCTTTATCATCCAACAACATAATCAAACATGCACTCTTAAACTCTCTCAAATCCCTAAGTCAAGAACAAGTTAGGGTTTCTCAAGGTGGATATTTTAGAACTTCCAAGTGGTGATTTCTCTCCCTAATTGTGATACTTTCAGTCATGTACCTCTTGCCTAACTAGGGTTTTTATAAATGCATGTGTATAACCATTGTTTATGTGATTTTAAATTGTGGGTTCTAAATGATGGGTTGAGGATTTTGAATGGTTGTTACTTTCTTGGTTTTCCCATGGTTTGGAACTTGGCATTCATGTTTATTTTATGGTTTTTGATCTGAATATGTGCATGGGTAAGGTGGATAGGATGGGGGTTTTGGAATCCCCCCAAAAATTATGATTTTTGGTATGGAATTGGTATTAACTTTATCTCACTTGCATAATTGATTTTAAAAATGGACAACTACATGGTTTTACTTACTTTTATATACTATTGCATTACATTAATGGCTAAACGGATAAAAATGGTTTTGGAAGGCCTTGGTGGTTATGGTTTGGTTTTAAATGGTTTTGAAAGGCGTTGGTGTCTAAGGATTGGTTTCAAAATTAGAAATTCGAAGTCTAATTGGCTAATTGGTTTGGAATGGCATAACAGAATTGGTTTACAAGTTCAATTGGTATGACAATATCATTCATTAAATGCCTTAATGAATGACTCAATTGTTAATGGATGGGAATATGTAAATGGTTTTAATATGGGCTTAAAGGGGGTTGCATATATCACCGTGGAAGGTGGAGGTCCTAGGGGGACCGATCTTGGAAAACACTTTGCCATCATGGGGTCTTGGTGACCGTGTGCATAGTTCACACATTATATATATATATTGGAATGGTTGGAGCCTTTTGTGTCTTTGGCCATTCCTCGTATTTTCCTGGTTCGCACGACTAACCTGCGCTGGGACTCTTTAAGCAGAGGGAGCTGAAGTTATATAGCCCATGGGTGCCCTTAGGATGGATAGAGGTACACATTCCAGGTGAATGGTTTTAAATCTCATGCTAAACATTTTTCCTTATCGTAGCATCTTATATATATATATATATATATATATGTATGTAGGCATGTATGTGAACATGTACATTGAGTTTGGACTTGATTTTGAATTGGGGAAATGCATCATTTCCACCCCATACTATACAAGAAAAGTCTAAGCCACACCTAAATTATATAAGTGACCTATTACACACCTTAACTATATAAAAGTGATATTATTACCTCCCCGCGACCCCTATTCGAAGGCGCGTGTATTACACTTATTTTAGGCGCGTCTAGCCTATTAAATAACAAAAGTAAATGGCTAAAAACATTAAGGGAAAAGGCATCGTTTCCATCCTAAACTATATTCGAAAAGTTGAATCCACACCTAAACTATATAAGTGACCTATTACACACCTTAACTATAAAAAAGTAATACTTTTTACTAACGTGGTGCTGACATAGCAGCGCGTGTAAAACACTACACCACATGCAAGTGGTGGTAGCCTGACAGGGCATAAATAATTTTACTTTTTTATAATTTAGGTGTGTAATAGGTCACTACTATAATTTAGGTGTGACTTTAACTTTTCGGGTATAGTTTGGGGTGGAAACGATACCTTTTCCCTTTTGAATTGATATTATTTTATCCCTATCTTGAGTTACATGCTAGCGCTCACCCCACTAACCATCTCCAAATGTTGTGTACCCATGTGATATAGGGAATAGATACACTGTTTCTTTCCCTGTGGAGTGATAGGTGATTTTAAGATAGCTCATGAGTCAACTTTGAAGTGGTGAGCTTCTATTCTTTAGAAGACCCTTATTTCATGGTCTCAATTCATTCATGTATTGGACTCATATTGGCTATGGTCGGGGGCATGTCCCGACTTAGGCTATTCTTGGTTACTAGAGGCTTTATGACACGAACCACCCTAGGGCCTTGTCGTAATGGTCATCCCATGTCCGACCAGGACCGAATACCACCTCTTTTACCCAACCCAACCTCCAGCCGCCTGCCCTGAGTTGGCTGAATTTTGAGCATGTAACTAAATAGTGTAACAGCTTACATAAAAACTCTAGGAATGGATCACAATCATGACCAACACAACCTAGTCCAACCATACGATACCAATAATCTAACCATAATAAACCATACCAAACAAGGGCCATAGACCAGGTGTAAAACATCGTATTAGACTTAGTCTAGTTCAGCTCCTAGTGCCTGTATAAGGGGCTTAAAGCATGAAAAATTAGCTAAGTGTTGAAGGCTTACCTTTATTTTGACTTCTTAAATTCTAGGATTTTTAAGTTAACCTTCTGGACTCCAAGATGATGGTTTTTGAGTTGATTCATGATCAGAGGTGTAAGGAGCATGTCTTGGGGAAGTTTTAAAATTTTTGGATGAGGTTTGGGTCGTGTTTGGATTTTGATTCCATCAGCTCAACTCGATTCCACTTCGTCGCGCTAGGTGTAGCGATGAGCATGTCATCGCATTGCTCCAAGCCCCTAAACGGCATTCTAGTTGTGACTTTAATCTCCAGAGAGACAATTAAGTTATTACCCTCACCCCAAGTCATAAAAACAGAAGATTAGATGTCGGTTTAAGCATTATACACTCATTTTTCATCAATTTTCTCACCAAGAAACCCTAACCTAATTCCAAGAAATCAGAAACTCCATTACATCCTCTTCAAGACAATCAAGAATCTAAGTTTCTGCATTCAATAACTTCAAGAAGACGCCTTCACGAACATCTTTAATAGTTCAAAGTCAAGTTTCTACATCAAATTAAGCCTAATAAGGTATGTGGGGTTACGAACAAGGGATTTCTTTCACCCGTGTGCCCAAATTGCATGATTTTAAAATTTATTTCCTTGTTTTGAAGTAGGGTTTATACCCAAGTTTACATATTCTTGAAGCATGTGATTATTATGAGATTTAAAGCTTTAAGTTGATCATGAAGTGCTTATGTTTATGTTTTTATCTTATGAGATTTCTATCATGCATGAGATTGCACTATCTTGACTTGATATTGTTGAAGTATTTTCAAGTTTGTTATTGATCATGAAGTTTTGTTATCTATTGACTTGAGATTAAAGCATGGGTTTTAATCCTTACGTTTAAGTATTGAGATTTCAAGAAGATCAAGCTCTTAAGTTTTATTTGAAAAGTTCGTATCAAGAATGAGTTAAGTTTTAAAAAAGACTATGATCTTAAGTTTTTTTATGGTTTTATACCAAGATTTAAGGAAATATGGATCTTTTAATCCTTATCTAAGAGATGGAATCCACAGTTATTTATCTTGATTTCCATTTGATAAAAAAGAGCATAACTGGTTTTCATTATAAACCCTTATGTTATTTTAAGATGGATTTCCTAAGGTCTGAGCATATAAGTATGGGAGTAGTATGTAGCACCGAGTTGGGTATGATTCAAAGGTATCATGCCCCAGAACTATGTACCACTGTAGGTTTTAATACCCATAAGTGGATTCAGTACAGTGATTACTCTATTTTAGGTCCTATTGCGATGGCAAGGGTAGGACAACTTTCCCCAGCGTGAGCTCTACCCTCCGTGGGTAAGATACTGGACTCTATGATATCTCACATGGTGTATGTTGGTAAGAATAACCTCCCTAAGAAATATTAAAATTAAAGCTTTTAGAAACTAAGTGTGTAACTTATAAGTTTTTTCAGTATGCTTTATTAGTCATGTTTTATGATTTTCAGTTTTCAGTTTTATTAAAGTTCAAGGTGAGTCACCTACACTTAGCATGCATTACAGCTTACAAAAACTAAGTGTTATGGCATACAATGTTTGTTATTATGCACTACTATTCATGTTTATGATTTCATAGTACTTGTTTTATTCAAGCCTGAGATGAGCCATTTACACCTAGCATTCATTGTTTGAAATTCTGAAGTACAAATTGAGTTATTGTTTTAGTTATGCATTCATCCCTACATACTCAGTCCATTCCAGAAGTACTAATCCACATGTATGTCTATGTGCTACATTGTCTTATAATGTAGGTCCTGGTGCTCAGTTCCAGCAGTGTGATTGATTTCGAGCATCTCCACCTACATTCTAGCTCTTGGTGAGTCCTCAGAGTCCGAGGGGCTATTCTACTATATGTTGATAATAGTGAAGTATTTTAGTTATTTGGTTTTCATTCAGTTCGAGTCAACTGGGGCTTTTCACAGTGACTCTCTAGTTAGAAGTAGAGGCTTGTCCGACTGACTTTCGTTTTCAGATTACAACAGAGTTTATTTTTAAGTTTAAGACTTTCAATAAGATATTAATTCAGTTTCAGTTAAGTCATTTATTTGGTATTTTGAGATTTTGCATGTCAAGCTTATCATTGTTATGGGTTCCAAGGTTGTTAGCAGGCTTAAAAGGGTTAGCTTGGGACTACTTGTACTCTTGAGCACCGTGTGACGCCTAGGGTATATTTCTAGGGAATTAAAAACTTTGTATCAAAGCCTAAGATTTAAAGAGTCCTAGGGAGTCAGAAAAGTCGTGTTACGTAGAGTCTTGATAATGGGTGTGAAGCGCGCTACATTTATGAGCAAGAGGCTACGGAACAATTTAGGAAATCATCATTTTTCCTTTATGATCTATCGTGCTTACATTAATCTCTATCTTCTTTAACTCGTGCTTTTATGTGATAGAATATGCCTTTTCTCTGAGCCAATGCACGCAAAAATAGTGACCAACCACCAGTACAAGCCAACCCTCAGAATGAGAATGTGTCTCATGCTGAATTTAGGGTTGTCTTTTAAGCGTTGGCCCAAACTGTGATTGCTAATGTTCAGGGAAACCACTAGGTTATGGTCCTACTTTATCATAATGGTGATCTAGTTGCAGCCAGAATTCATGACTTCATGAGAATGAATCCACCTGAGTTTTTTGGGTCCAAAGTTGGTGAGGACACACAGCTCTATATTAATAAGGTGAGAAAGATTACCCAAGTTGTGCATGTTACTGAGGAGGAGAGTGTGGAATTGGCATCCTATAGGTTGAAGGATATTGCTTATCATTGGGTTATTTTGTGGAAGGGTGGTAGGGGTGAGAATGCAACTCCTATGAGTTGGCGGGTATTTCAGGATGTATTTCTGGATAGGTTCTTTCCGCGTGAGATGAGAGAAGCTAAGATTGAGGAATTCTTAAAACTAAGGTAGGGCTCGATAATAATGAAAGTTTACTACTTTAAGTTCACCCAGTTGTCTAAGTATGCTCCCGAGTTGATAGTTGACCCTAGATCTAGTATGAGTCAGTTTATCACTAGAGTGTCTGGTTTGGTAGTCAAGAAGTGTAGGACTACCATGCTTATTAGGGATACGGATCTTGCTAGGTTGATAACTCATGCTCAACATATTGAGGCAGAGAAGTTGAAGAAGAGAGAGGGGGGAATAAGAAGGCTAGAACTATATATTTTGCATATGGTTAAATAAGGTTTGGAGGGGGGAATCGTTCACAGTTTTAGGGTCACTCATCTATTCCAGAGCTATCTTTAGCTAGTGCCCCTGTACCCAGAACCAAGCAGGAGCAATGGGCTAGGACTTTTGCTTCTAGGTCTTAGAGTAGTATGGGTTGAAGGCCTAGTTATTTGACATATGCAAAGTGTGGTAGAAACCATTCTGGTGAGTGTTTGATAAGAAAGAGGGCTATTGATGTGGCAAGTTGGGTCACGAAATCAAAAAGTGTTTGTATGCTAAGCAAAAAAGTAGGGATGTTTGTCCCCAGACTCAGGCTACTAGTGCACCATCTCCTCTAGGTCACCCAGTCCCTCCTCAGGGCGCATCATCCAGTACCAGGGACGGTTAGTGCCAGAATCGGTTCTATGCTTTACCATCCCGGCAGGAGCAGGAGAGTTCACCAGATGTTGTTACTGGTATGCTTCGTGTCTTTTATTTTGATTTTTATGTGTTGTTAGACCCAAGATCACATATCTCTTATGTAATTCCTTTAATTGCGAAAAATTTTGGGATAGATCCTAAAAAGATCTCCAAGCCCTTCCTAGTTTCCACCCTCGTAGGGGAGTCATTCGTTGTTAGTTGAGTCTATAATAAGTGTCCTATTATTGTCTTATATAAGATCATACTAGCAAACCTAATAGAGCTAGAAATGGTCAATTTCGATATTATTCCAGGCATGGATTGGCTCCATTCATGCTATGCATCAATAGATTGTCGCACCCGTGTGGTAAAGTTTCAGTTTCCTGATGATGCAGTTTTTGAGTAGAAATGTAGTTCTGAATCTCCCAAGAGTCATTTCATATCCTATCTTAAGGCCAGGAAGTTGATATCCAAAGTATCATTTAGTACGAGTCAAAGATACTAAGTCTGAAGCTCCAATAGTTCAATCAGTTTGGGTAGTCAATGAATTTCCCGAGGTTTTTCTTGAAGATTTTCTGGGGGTACCTCCCGATAGAGAAATAGAATTTGGTATTGATGTTCTTCTTGATACTCAGCTCATCTCCATCCCTCCGTATCGTATGGCTCCGACCAAGCTTTAAGAGTTAAAAAAGCATCTTAAAGACCTCTTAGATAAAGGTTTTATAAGGCCCAGTATTTCTCTATAGGTCGCTTCAGAAAGTTTGTGTCTAAGAAAGATGGCTCTTTCCGAATACGTATCGACTACCGCCAGTTGAACAAAGTCACAATCAAGAACAAATATCCTCTTCCTAGGATTGATGACTTATTTGACCATCTTCAGGGTGCAAGTTATTTATCTAGGATAGACCTTAGATCTAGATATCATCATCTTAAAGTAAGGGAGTGTGATATTCTAAATGCAACTTTCAGAACCCTTTATGGTCACTTTGAATTCCTAGTCATGTCCTTCAGGCTAACGAATGCCCCAGCAGCCACCATAGACTTGATGAACAGAGTGTTCAAACAATACTTGAACATGTTTGTCATAGTCTTCATCGATGAGATTCTTGTCTATTCCCGTAGTGAGAATGACCATGCTAACCATCTCAGAATTGTGTTACAAACTCTTAGAAATCATCAGTTGTTCGCCAAATTCAGTAAGTGTGAATTTTGGCTAAGATAGGTAGATTTTCTTGGCCATATTATTTCTGATGATGGCATTAGAGTTGATCCTCAAAAGACGAAAGTAGTGAGAAACTGGCCTAGACCCATCTCTCCATCAAACATCAGGAATTTCTTGGATCTAGCTGGTTATTACCGGCGTTTTGTTGAAGGGTTTTCATCTATTGCATCCCCCATGTCTAGATTGACTTAAAAGAAAGTTAATTTTCAGTGGTCAGATTCTTGTGAGAAGAGTTTTCAGGAGTTGAAGACTCGACTCACTTCAGCCCCAGTTTTGGCGTTACCTGATGGTACAGATGGATTTCTTGTTTACTATGATGCTTCTAGAGTTGGTCTGGGTTGTGTTTTGATGCAGTGAGGTAAGGTCATAGCCTATGACTCTAGAAAACTTAAGGCTTATGAAAAGAACTATCCTACCTACGATCTTGAGTTAGCAGCTGTTGTTTTTTCCTTGAAAATTTGGAGGCATTATCTTTATAGGGTACATATTGATGTGTTCACGGATCACAAAAGTTTGCAATATGTGTTTTCACAGAAAGAGTTAAATCTTCGTCAGAGAAGATGGTTGGAGTTGCTAAAAGATTATGATATGAGTGTTTTGTATCACCCAAGCAAGGACAATGTAGTGGTGGATGCCCTTAGTAGACTGTCTATGGGTAGTGTTGCTCATGTTGAGAATGATAAAAAGAAGTTAGTTCAGGAGGCTCATCAGTTAGCTGGATTAGGTGTTCAGTTGGTTGATTCAGCTGAAGGTAGTGTATGTGTTCTGAATAGTTTGGAATCTTCTTTGGTTGCCGAAATGAAGGTAAAACAAGATAAGTAATCCTGTTTGGTTAGGTTGAAGGAGTCAGTCAGAGATCAAAAAGTAGAAGTTTTCTCCCAAGGGGGAGATGGTGTGTTGCGATACCAGGGTAGACTATGTGTGCCATGTGTTTATGGTTTGAGGCAGCGGATTTTGTTGGAAGCGCATGGTGCTTGTCGACTGTTTCATGGTAGTCGAAATATAGCTTGTCGAAAAAAGATTTTTGACTACTGTAGTCGAAAATTTCCGACTACGGTAGTTGGAAGATTAATAAACTAATTTAAAATAATTATTTAATAATTATAAATCTTTCGACTAGGGTAGTCGGATATTTAATAAATAGTTATTACTAATTATAATTATTCTGACTACTGTAGTCGGATACTTAATAAATAATTATTTAATAATTATAATTATTCTGAATACTGTAGTCGGATACTTAATAAATAATTATTTAATAATTACAATTATTTCGACTACTGTAGTGGGAAAATTAATAAATAATTATTTAGTAATTATAATTGTTTCAACTACAGTAGTCGGAAAATTAATAAATAATTATTTAATAATTACTTTTTCGACTTCTTTAGTCAGAATTTTAACAAATAAATATTTTTTTTTATTACTGCGGTCAGAAACTAATAAAAAATTATTTAATAAAATAATCATTCCTACTACTGTGGTCAGAACATTAATAAATAATTAAATAATAATTATTCTTCTGACTACTTTAGTCAGAATTTTAATAAAAATATTAATTGTATAATAAAAATCTTGAATTAGCTTACACTACTCTCAGATTATAAGCAACATAACTAATGTATTTTTCACAGTAGGATCAAACACGACAAAAATTTATAAATTCAACCACTTTAAAACATTCAAAACAAACATCGAGTCAAATAGTTTAAACATCTAAATGTCACAACAAAAAACAAGAACAATAACTACAATCTAATTATCAGCAGGTTCACTCTCTTCCTCATCATGAAATGCTTGAGGCATTTGCTTCTTAACCAACTCCTCAAATTTAGCAAACTTAGCATCATTAGTTGCACATTACTGCATCAATTCCACAATTTGCTTTTTCATCGCTTCCATTTCTTCCATAGTTTGCAAAGTAGAAGGGAAATTGGGAAACAACGAAGGACTACTCGAGGATTGGGGTACCCCTTTCTCGTAGGTTCTACCTTTCTTAGGACCACCTACCACAGCTGTCCACATATTAGTCATATCTACAGGTGATGGTTGGACCATGGTACCATCCTCTGAAGTAGGTTGGGTTTGACGCCATCTTCTATGCTTTTTTGAAATTCTTCCTAAAAGAAAAATTATTTGTCAGTATGTAAACAAGCAAAGTTGAGTAATAATAAAACAATATATATAAAAGTTATTATCTTACATATGCATTCTTAGCACGCGTTTCGACCCAATCTCCTCTTGTACCGTCCTTTGTTTTCTTCCTATGTGTTTCTTCGTAGACCTCAAGAAAAGTGGGTTCTTTTTCCCCATTTTTATATTCCTGCAAAATTTTAGAAAAAGAGATAATGCAAGGAGCAGATCAAGCTCTGTCTGTTCCCTATCTTAAACTACCTGAAAGTAAAACATTCAAAGACACTAAGCTAATAGCAGTATCTTGGCAAAAGAATGGAAGGTGTAGTCTAAACATTCAAAGAAACCAAGTTGAGGCTATGTCTCTCTCAAAGCTAAAAGAGGTTTGCAGCTAAAAAAATTTCCTAATCAAAGTTCACTTTTAACACTTTATGTTGGGATGCTCTTCTGGAGAGAAAAAACTGTTGAATGTCACAGGGAGGAGATTATATTGGCATACTGTATATGTGCTTATGACTAGTAAAGGAACACAACAATGTCATACATTTCCTTTTAGAACAGTTATGTTAGTGATTATTGTTCAATGAATGAATTTCGCACCAATGTTGTCAAAAAACAACTACGACTAAAAGAATCTATTATATGCATCCTGGGCTCTGAAACTTTTCATGAGCACAGTCTGCATCCCTTATGTTAGCGTGTATTGAACATTCAGAAACTGATGCTCCTGAATGTTGTTAGCTGGGAAAACAATACATGAATGATTTGCATAATAAAACCATTTAAAATTAATGAATCTAAGTACATCTGATCCTTTTGGTGCACTCATGAGGTATTTGTATTGATTGGGTGCTAGTCGTAGAAAACCATGTCATTTTGTAAGGTTTTCTAGCTTTTGGTATACTTTCTGCATGCAGGCGTGTTTTTGCCCTTCTTTTAATGAAATTTATTACTATCAAAAACATGAATCCAAGTACATCTGATTTCTGCTCTGTGGAACTGTCTGAGGAAAGGCAGCAACTCTAGTGCATTTACCCTACATTTAACCCGTTATATTTGCTTCTATGGTTGAATAGACAAAATACATTTCCTTGGATATCTTTGTTGCAGCCAAAGAAAAAAATAACTCCTAAGAAGAGAGTTTCTAACACAGCCAAGGATGGTGTCAGCTATGTAAGTAGCTTTCTATTTACACAGTAAGAGCAGATAAAAGAGGTTTGCAGGGATCAAAGTTTCAAAAGTAAAATTACACTAGCTTCTACGGAATTTTTACGAGAATCTTCTTTCATATTTTGGCCAAGATAATCGTGCATCCTTTATTTTATACTTGTCATTTCTCTGTGAAGTTGTAGACTATTAGACTTAATTGATCTAACTTGGACAAACATGGTATCATGGTTAAACTTATGAGAGTAAAGTTCACTAAGATTCTAAGAAGGTCAATCTCAAAGGATGGCATATTGTGATCTTGCACTTGGAGATTAGAAACAGAACTAAATCTGATAGGTAATAAAAAATATGGTTATACCAGATGTCATAGGATTGGTGTGGTAAAGAAAACAACATGGAGCTGATGGTTAATATTGGTTTTGCTGAACTTCATTTTTTAAAGTTGTAGCTTAGTTTTTTCTAAATGTGAGTACTGATGAGGCAAAATGAGAACATAAACCTAAGAAAATTAAACTATTACTAGAGGAGATACTGATTACTGCTGGTTCTGTCTTCAGATTATGAGAAGCATGATCCACCATGTCTATCCACCGTGTGAATCATCATGACTTACTTAATTTACAGCTGAAATTCCGAATTAATAAGGTGTCATTTTTGTTTAGGAAACTTAGGTTTTCAACTTTCAAAAACAAAGGCCACCTAAAACATGAAACTAATTCCTCCATAAAGTTTATTCTGTTTAAATCTTGGGGATTTAGTTCTATGACTTTGTTGTCCTTATTGCAAAGACTTCTTCTAAATTTACTTAATTGGTTCAGGTAAAACACGAACTTGAATTGGCAGAGAAGAAGTTTTTGTTTTCCAAGGAAGTGTTAAGAACCATTTTCTGGGGTTTTCTGAATTCCTATTTTCCATTTAGCCAGTGATAGTGTCACAATGAGTTATATAGTCAATCTCGTATCCTGGGACATGTTCTTCTCCAGAAAACCTGAAAAAGATACTCAAGCTCCTAAACCAAGAAGCTTGAAATTGAAGTTCATTGACAAAAGTATTTGTCCTGTACTTACTGGAGTGGAAATTAGAGATGGAGATAATTTGATTGAAGTGGCTATTTTGATCCCTCACTTACATTCAAACTGAAAGCTTCAAGATTGCTGGACGTTAAGATCAAATTGATCCCCGATCCAGAAGCCCTTGATGGTTATTGTTACTCTAAGTTCACAGAGTCTCTGGGTAACTCTAATAATAGCAGTAGCAAAAGAATAGAGACACAAATACTTCTTAAGAAAACCATACAAAAGACTAAGGATTTCCTCCACAAAATTCTCCACAATCTCAAGTCATTTCTCTTTAGAGGTCAAAACAAGCTACCTAAAGTTGCTAGTCACTTCAATCTATTTTTCTCAGTCAGCAAACGATCCTCAGGCAGCAAAAGAATCCCGAAGACTACTACTATTAAGGAGTTGGATGACTTGTATAAGGACTACTATCAACAATGGCATCAGCCTGATCACATTGAGATTCAGGAAAGAAAGATCAATGTCAAAACCAATCCATTAGCATATTTTATGTTCCGTTCAGAAAGCACGATACTGAAATATTTACACTAGTCTATCTTACTGCTTCCACCTTAAAGTAGACTACTTTTTGGGCAAAAGGAGCTGCTGTATTGTGAAGCCAAAAGATCTACCAGCTATCTGTGTTAAGGTTCAAATATAACTCGCAGTGAACCAATACCACAAGTCCTTCATTAAGACAGCTACAACAATATACCAAGTATACTCCCACATGTGGGGTCTAGAGAGGGTGAGATGTATGCAAACCTTACCGATACCCTAGGGGCGGGGGTTAAAGAGGTTGTTTCCGATAGGCCCTCGGTCTAACAAACTCTCAACCAAACCATAACTCAAATTGAAACTTAATTACTTTACATTTGACAATCTTGCACCCCATATATAGTGCAACAAAAGCATATATATTTGGCAAGAGATTAGTACTGATTAGAACATTGAACTGAACCGAACAAATCAGAAATTTAAGCTAATATTACTAGTCTTCGTCGGTGGGTAGCGAAACTCATCGAACCTCCAGTGTGCAATGAGCCACCCATTTGAGACGCTCTATTCGCCTTTTCCCGTTCCCTCCTCGCCCTATATTCAGGAGTATCCCATTTTTCCAAGAACTTGACCCACACATCAGCATTCAGCCAACCAAGTTTTTCCAAGTTCCTCCGGGCCTCATACAAGTGTTCTTTGATCCGTAGAGTTGCTTTCAACTTGAAAATGCTTTGTATTTCATTTTCATGACAAGAATTCCATACACACTTTGTTTGCAAAATAGTTTAATATAAAGTCATGAAATGAGTTGATGGATACAAAGTTAAATTCATCATTGATAGCATACTGAAATGGTAAATTCTATGATTTTGATTATACCATAAACTGTTTCCACATAAGAATTCTGATGTCGAGTTGAATCTCGTTCCAACTTACTATATGTGGGAATGAACCTGTAATAAAATTATATTAAATTATCTTAGCTTTCAAAAATTTTAAAAATTATGGAAAAACATAAGGGTTACTTACCCATTACCATCAGGAACGATAATTAGCCTCTCGTTGCCATCATATTCTACTACCTCTTTAAATTTCAGAATCTGGGAAGCAGTTGTTGTAGCATTAGACGTTGTAGCACTATTAATGGATGGCGATATTGATGTGATAGGACCTTCAATTCTCAATCCAAAAAGACTAGGTGTGGATGATGTCGAAGGTACAGATGAAGAGCCACTATGCAGACTATTATGGGGAGAAGAGGGCTAGAACTGGTGGGGCGGTGGGGGCATGAAAAATGCATTTGGTAGTGAAATAGTTGTCCTTGGAGGAGGAAGAATATTTGTAGTAGCTGGTTGAAGAGTTGTGGTAACAGATGGTGGTGGTGGTGGTATTGTATATTGACCTGCGGGAAGATTATCAGGTCCTTTCTTACCTTTCTTACGTCGTCCATTACCATGACCTTTTGATGCCATTGATTTTTTTATTAACCACCTGGAAAAAAGAACAACCAAATTGAACAAAACAGTCAACATACAGAAATATGCCCATGCCATCACACATAAACTATACAACATTTCATATGGAAAATAAACTTATATGATATAATATCATAGACTTATAGAAGTAATCTATGTTCCATACATGCAAGAGAGTATGTTTTTCCACAAATTCCAACATAAGAAAATAGGCACAACTTATAGAAGTAATCTATGTTCATCATTTTGAGGCTCGACACACCACCATTTCATCAGTATATTCGGCAGAGGTATAGTAACATGATCAATGCCTAAATTGTTAGAGAAAAATTGGCAGATATAATTGGCAAGACTGCCTAAAGCAAATATATGGTCATTATCGTCCATATCAGGTAAGTTGCAGCAACTACATGCTGCAGGTTGTTGGCCAAAGGTAGTGATCTTATCATTAGTGGGAAGTTTATTTCTGAGAGCTCTCCAGGGTAAAAAAAGAAACTTTAAAAGGAATATGCCTGTGCCAGAGTTGTGTATTGCTGAGAGTAGTATTTCTTTTCTGCCTTACCAGAAATTCACAAGAGTTATTAAAAAAGACAATTATGATGAACTAGCAACTCCAACAACATCAGCTAACCAAAAGCATTCAGAGCTCTAAACTTAACCTTAAACATTCCAACTTTATCACAAACAATCAAGAAAAAATAGTCAAAAGTTACCAACTTCTGTCTTTACTAAACAAATGGACTTTGGCCTTTCACAGAACTACTAAAAAGGATAGAGATTGTTATGAACTAGCAACTCCAGTAACATCAGTTAGCCAAAGAACCCTCTAATTTCACCTCAAACGTTCCAACGTTACCACAAACAATCAAGAAAATCTAGTAAAAAGGATTACTACCTAGTTCTGCCACTATTAAACAAAAGGTTTTAGCCATTCACAGAACTCCAAAAAAAATGGAGATTGTTATGAACTAGCAACTCCAACAACATCAGTTAGCCAAAGAACCCTCTAATGTCAGCTCAAACATTCCAACTTTACCACAAACAATCAAGAAAATGTAGTCAAAATTTCTTGTTAGCTCTATTATTATTATTAAAATTTTCCTCTAAAAAAATGAGCTCTATTTCATCTTGCTCAATTTTTGAGAAAAAACAGTTTCATCCAAGGCTCCTGAGTTACAATTTTTGAGTCTCTTACACTCTCCTTACTTGGTTGAACTTCTTGGCTACTGCGCAGAACATCATCACAGGCTCCTAATTTTTGAATATATGCCTAATGGCACTCCAATAGCATCTCCGCAGCCCACATAAAAAATCCATGAACTCATTAAACTAGGGAGTTAGATTGAGAGTAGCCCTTGATTGTGCTAGAGCTTTAGAGTATTTGCATGAGCACACAACCCCATCAGTCATCCACAGAGATTTCAAGTGCAGTAATGTTCTACTTGATCAAAACTTCAGAGCTAAGGTGTCTGATTTGGGGCTAGCTAAAATTGGCTCAGACAAAATGAATGGTCTGATCTCAATGCGAGTATTAGGGACCACGGGATATTTGGCCCCGGAGTAAGTATAGTACTCCAGTCATCTGTCAATTACATATCTATGCTTGCTCAATGAATGAAAAATTACAATACAATCTTTCACATGGAGAGGCTTCAGTTCCTATCTTACAACTTTGTCACTTTCTGTTATTTCTTCAAGACTTCCAGCTGACACTAAAATCTAAAAATCCACCAAATGTGGTCCTCCTCACCTACAGCTAACGTCTTTAGATTTGTGATCAATTAACCAACTCAATATGTTTCTCAAAACAGGTATGCTTCAACTGGCAAACTTACAACAAAATCAGACGTATATAGTTATGGTGTGGTTCTTCTAGAGCTATTGACAGGCCGCGTACCGATCGATACAAAACGGCCTCCTGGAGAACATGTTCTTGTTTCATGGGTCAGTGACTATCAATCCTACACAATTCCATACATAACACTATTAGCAATATATTTTAACCACTTATAGCACGTAACCTGCCTTATTTTCAAGGTTGTTTATCCCCTTTTATACGAACGATTATCTGTAATTATGCCCTCATGGAAAACAACTACTTTAGATCAATATTTAACTCCAATACTGATGCATTTTATTTCATATTCAAAGCCAAGAATAACTAGAGTTTGAAGCTGACACTAAATCTGGAGAGAAAGATAGAGTTACTGAAATTGAATAATGTTACCCATCACTGGGATGTAGTGAAGACAGTGAATAAGGACTTATGTAAATAATGTTATGAACTATCAACTCCAACAACACCAGATAGCCAAAACAAGTCAGAGATTTAAACTAAACCTCAAAGATTCCAACTTTATCACAAACAATCAAGAAAAATTAGTCAAAAGGATCACTAACAAGTTCTGCCACTATTAAACAAACAGATAGAGAATTCTGATGATCTAGCAACTCCAACAACATCACCTCAAAGATTCCAACTTTACCACAAACAATCAAGAAAATTTACTCAAAAAGATTACCACCAAACCTAAGAGTTTCAACTGAAGCCCAGTGATATTTCTTCTCCTCCTTATTCCATCCCCAAAAGAAATCTGCAGTGATGCTTTTGATTTGTTTAAGAGTAGTTTTTGCAGGAGACGTTAGCTGAGAGAACATATGCAGAGGAGCTAAAGAAGTAGGATTTAAGAAAATGCAACAAGATAAGCAAATCATGCATAGTACCAGTAGTTTTACCACTGCTATTTAATCAAACAACCAGAAATGTTCTTACTGGCACTACAAATGTTAACAAAGAAAAGACACTATATTGTCAAGAAAAATAGCAAAAATAGCAGCTAAAATACAATCAAGACCATGTTACTACACATTACTACTATTAATAACAACTCAATCCTCATCGCTTGTTTCATAGTCATTCATCAATTCTTCCTCATCACTTATTTCATTTTCATCAAGTAACTCTTCCTCGCTTGTTTCATTTTCATCAAGTGATTCTTCCTCGATTATTTCATTTACATCGATTAGATCTTCCTCGTCGTTTGCCTGGGATGTTCCTTCTCCATAATCATTAACATTCAATCTAAGTTCAGAAGGATCAAATTCTTCATATAGGCCTTCACTATGCTGCAACTCACCTGCTAATTCATCATCCACTCTTTCTTCAACACTTGAAATGTCATTCTGATACGCTACATCCAATGCATCCTCTACTTCAACTCTACCCACGGGCTTTGTTTTTATAATTACCCGCCATGTAGATTTATTCTTACACAAAGGATAAGGAGTGTAATACACTTGTTTTACATTTTGTGCAATGACAAATGGATCATGGAGTCCATACTCCCTTTATTGCTTAATTTCAAATATTTTGTACTGAGGGTGCACCTTTGTACCTAACCTAGGCGTAGGATCGTACCACTTACACCGAAAGAGTACCAACTTTTTCTTTGGCCAACCAACGTGATAATCAAGTTCTAAAATCTCTTGAAGCACACCATAATAATCAACACCACCATCACCTTTCACCCACACCCTACTATTATTGGTTTTCTTGCCCTTAGAGAAATCTTCTGTATGAAATCTGTACCCATTGACAGAGTACCTAGAAAACTTCCTAACTTTAGCATAAGGTCCCCAAGCTATATCACGTAAAAATTAGCTATTTGGGTCAAAATTATCTGGATTATGAACCTATAAAAAGTTCAAGAAAGGTTAGAATTTAAATATACATAAAACTGAACAAAAGTGTAAATCGTGTTAAATATTAAAGTTAAACTTACATATTCTCTAAATCATACTGAAAACATAGGATAAACAGTAGCATCCCCGTGTAAAGCCACAAAGTAGTTGTCCGACAAAGTTATGACCTTCATTAGTTAAAGCTTAGATAGTCCTTGAATGATTGTCGTTAATATAAATATACTCACTTATAAAAAGGTAGGACCTCGAGACAATTTAATAATACATATGTTGTAGATGACTTAAGCTCCACCTCATTCAAATATTAAAGTAGACCAACTTTCGGACTTTCTTTACCTGGTTGATTGAATATTGAAAATGGTGGTGCTGAAAGATCTGTATTGTATCCATCATCATGCCTATTAGGTCGGTTTCTCAACATGGTACATCATGTTCAAAATAATATGAACAAAAATAAGAGGTCACTTTATCCAAATAAGCCTCACAGATTGATCCCTCAATTCGAGATTTATTTTTTATGGTTCGCTTACATTTGCCAATGGTCCTGCATAGGATGATTGTTTAGATGAAATAATGTTCAATTAAAACACATGAGGGTAAATGTTAAAAGTCAATACCTCTCAAAGGGATACATCCATCTACACTGAACAGGCCCTTCAAGTCGTGCCTCTCGCACAAGGTGAATTGAAAGATGCTCCATAACATAAAAAAAAACAGGAGGAAAAAAAATTTCCAACTTGTTTAAGGTTAAGCGAATGTTGATATCCATCAAAGATAGGTTATCCTCCCTTAATATGTTAGAACATAGATCTTTGAAAATAAGATTATCTCTGTTATGTTATGGGCTTCCAGATTCTATCGGGCAATGCACAGAATGCAATAGGCATCAATGACTCCATGAAAATGTGACAGTCATGGCTCTTCATAGAGGTCAACTTTCCTTCCTTCATGTCAACACACCTAGACAAATTTGACGCATATCCATCTGGCATTCTCAATTTGTTAACCCAATCACAAATCACTCTTCTATCCTCAAAAGTGAATGTGTAACTGGCTTTGTCAAAGAAGTTTTTCTCAATATGCATGGGATCCAGATTATGAGGCAGAAGATTATCCTTCTAGTAATCTAACTCCTAAAATATGTTTCGTTTAGTCCAGTTATGTTTAACACCATAACCAGGTATCCTGGATGGTGGAGACTCTATTACCTTAGGCAGATTCCTCACTCTATCCCAAATTTCTTCTCGCGACAAAATTGGCGGTGGCTCCTCAAAATTAGTCTTATTCTTCATAAAATCACTAGTATTTCTCTTAAACTCATGTTGCATTGGCAAGAATCGACGGTGACAGTCAAACCATTAGTTTTACCCCCATGTTTCAAAGTGAATGCTTTTGTGTCTTCCATACAACAAGGGCAAGCTAACTTGCCCGCAGTCGACCACCCAGACATCATTCTATAAGCAGAAAAGTTATTTATAGTCCACATCAAAGTAGCATGCAATCTAAAAAAAATTTTCATTGATACATCATATGCTTCCACACCTTCATACCACAGTAAGTTCAACTCATCAATCAATGGATGTAGATATACATCAATCAAAACTTTTGGATTGCGAGGACCTGGAACAATGCAAGTTAGAAATATATAATGACTTGTCATACACAATTCAGGCGGGAGATTATAAGGAGTCACAAACACTGGCCAACATGAATATGGTGTAGCTGAGACAGAAAATGGAGTGAATCCATCAGTAGATAATCCCAACCTAATGTTTCTTGGGTCACTAGCAAAATTCGGATACACACTATCAAAATGCTTCCATGCTTCTCCATCTGACGGATGACATAAAACACCAGGTGGTCTTTTATTTTCATAGTGTCGTCTCATATGAGGGGTAGAGCTCATTGATGCATTCAACCTCTTTAACCATGGTATAAAGGGTAAGTAATGCATCGACTTCACAGGAGCCTTCTTCCCTTTGGCATGTGTGACTTCCTTATAACGAGGTTGATTACAAAATTTGCAACGTTCTAAATTTGCATCTTCCTTATAAAATAACATGCAACCTTTCGCGCAACAGTGAATCCTCTCTGATGAAAGTCCTAACTTAGAAACCAACTTCTTTGTTGTGTTGAAATCTTTGGGTAAGTCAAGTTTATTTGGGTTAAGTTCATTCATAAGTCCAATGATAGAATTCATGCCCTCTTGAGAAATAGAATAATCTAACTTAATACTTAGTAACCGTACGGCAACAGATAACTTAGAATGCACTGATCCTTCATACAATGGATGACTAGCTTCCTTTAACTGTTCATAAAAGTTCTTAGCCTCATCATTTGGTTCATTTTGAGCCCCTGAGTGTGTCCCAAAAGCATCCCTGACCATCTCACTATATTGTGAACTTTTAACATTATTCTCTCTTATTGGACTTTCAACATAATTCTGAAAAGCAAAATTATTAGCAGCACTACTCTCTCCATGAACTGTCCACATAGTATAATTCAATATAAAAACCTTCTTATAAAGATGTAATGTAACAACATCTGGACTCAATAACTTGCAACACTTGCAATTCCAACAAGGACACCTAATTGTCCCTTCAGTAAGAAAATCATTAAGTGTCATTGCTTTAGCAATAAATCCAGTTACCCCAGCTTTATATTCCTCCCTCAACCCCACACGGTTAGGATAAAGTTTATTATACATCCATGTACGATCTTCATTTTCCATCTACACAAGAACAACAATAATGATAATAGAGAAGAGAAACAAAAACAAGAGAAACAAAACAATAACAGGTTTGTTTAGAGATGTTACTATGCAGTGGACACAAGAAGAAAACTAAGAGATTCAATACAACATAGTAAAGCAGCCAGCAATAATAGAATATTTTAATTAAAAGAAGAATCCAATCCATGTGATAGCTTCACAAACAAGATAAAAGAAAGGCAAAAAGGGAGACAAGCAAATGGGGTAAAGAATTTAAAAGAAGAAAATAAAAAGAAAGCTCATGTTGATAAAAGAACAACCTCACCTGCATTTGGTTGAATCAATACTCAATCGATGGCAAAAATAATTACTCCCAATGGACACCCACTTTGGTTATCAACAAATGATGCACATACATATACTGCCAGAAAAAGCATCCCACAAAATCATAAAGGCCGAATAAGTCTCAAAATGGGAAATTACTGATTTCTCCCATTTGAGCCAACCTCAGCCCAGCTGGACCACAAATAACATCAAATGAAGAATAGAGTATCCATCTCAACAATAACACCAACATCAAGAGTACTACCAAATGATGAACTAGCCAAACCAAAAGAACAACCTCAACTTAACAGTCTTAAGAACGGGCCATGAAAACAAATTGTCGATGCTAGAATCACAACAGAATCGTGGAATGGCAAATATTTCTTCCTACGACTTTCTCAACAACCAAACTACCCTTGCTGATAGAAGGGAAAACCAACCAACCAACATAGACGTTTAAGACAACAAACAAGAATCGCAAGAAAGGAGATACTATCTAAATAACACTAGTCTAGGCATCTATCATGTAAGAATCAATAATAATCAAAGTAATAATAGTAACAATGGTAACATCAATATAAAGTACAGGAGTCACACAATAAAAAACACCACCATTACGACTCTAAGATCTCATCAAGGCCAGAAAGCCAAAGAAAAATTGACTAGTGGGGTTCGACTCTAGAGAAAAGTGATTTTAATATAATATGTGTTTCTTTGTTTCAAGATAATTTCAATAGTTTCCTCTGTATTTATCTTCAGAAGTTAACCCCATGAAGCAAGTATCAGCTATAATGGATAGAAGATTTAAGCTTTCTGAAAGGTAATGTTCAGCTTGAACAGAAAATTTAGCATTTTCTAATATCACAATGTTGTTGACGTCTATTATTCATTGTATATGTTGTACTTGCACATATCTTACAACTTTACATTTAGTCATTTATCTCCTTAAAGTTCATAGTTTGATGTGTTCACCTGCCAATCTATATATATATAAAGGGATCATTGGAGGCTGCTGATGTGGCATGCCCCAATGATCAGCAAACCTATTTATCTTTTTCCTGGGTTTTTTAGTTATTTTTGTTCAATTTTAATTCATTACCATCTATTTTAATTCATTACCATCTATTTTTCTAATTCTTCCTCTTTTTTCCCTCTCTCTCCTTTTCTTGATTACATCATTTTGGCGTTGACATTTTGTTAAATTAATCTCCGTTCTGCTATGTACATGATTTCTTTCTCCATTCATAAAACGCAGCTATCCTAGGTTTCTTATCGTCCTTCTACCAAATACAAATGCCACAACCATGTAGCTATTTTTTCAAGAGCTTCAAACCTAAAGGAGTTTTTTTAATTGATTTTGATTGATCTGATAAAATGGGTTCTGATGATAATTTTTTTAAAATTGATTTTGATTGATCTGATAAAATGGGTTGTTTAATTGATCTGATAAAATGGGTTCCGATGGAAATTTGCTTCTTCATGGAAAATTATCCGTTGAATAATTAAGTTTTGATTGCACGAGTACGCAAGCTATGAATTGTGCTTCAATTCCAAATTAACCTTGACATCCAAACTACTACAAGCATTCAGATAGAATTTGCCATCTTTCTTCTCTATGGTAGAGTTGAATCATGCCCGCCTGATCTCCGATCCCCAAAAGGAAACAATATGTAGTGGAAATGTAAGAATACAGTAGGTTATTCTGATACCGTTTACATTTTGACAAGGCAAAATTTCTGTCCGTAGTAACAAAACTGGCACGCTAACAACCAACCGTATGACTGTAGTGAAAACATGCTTCTGTATGAATGTCAAGGATGTGGTGCTGGAGCTCGCTGAAGGAGGTTTAAGGGTTCGTACTAAAGGTGCTTCAGTGAACCTCTCCGCACTTTGTGTCTTGGATATATGGAGTTGGAAAAAGGATTCTTCCCTGTTGTTGATATTCCAATTTCTGGGTATATTTGTATAGGTATTGTAGGTATAAAGGATCTTGTTCGTCCTGAAGTCAGGGAGTCTGTTGCGCTCTGTCGTTCAGCTGGGGTTAATCTACGAATGGTTACTGGTGATAACATCAATACTGCAACAGCCATAGCTAGGGAATGTGGTATACTGATCGATCCAGGTATTGCTATTGAAGGTACAGTTTTACGGGATAAGAGTCAAGAGAAAATGCTAAATCTGATTCCCAAAATTCAGGTACTTCAATCATTTTGATTTACAAATGAGAGAGAGGAGATTTTAACAAATTATTTGTATAAAAAGCCCCCTGCTCAATCATTATGATATGTAATTATTTTACTACATTCTCTTTACTTTTTCAGGTGACGTCTAGGTGATGGATCGTTGCAGCAATTGGCACAAAATGGAGTTTACTACTCTCATAATTCGTTTGTCTCGCGTAAAGATTCAAATACATCACTTTCTGATTTTCAGAGAAAAGGAAAAATGGCTTCCCTCTATTACAGGTTTTTGGTACGAAAGCAGGTCAGAATGCTAATTTTGGTTACATTTGCACTCTTGGATTTTGTTGTAGGATTTTCCATGGTTAATAAAAGGTCCGTTTTTTGAAGTCTTTTTGGTTTCTTTCTTGTGTAATATCATATGGTATAGGGATCTATTTATGTTTAAACTTTAGTAGCTTTATCTATCCTGGGTGGGTTGCGAGCAGGGGTAGCTGTAATACCTTTCCTTAAAAGGATCAAATGCATATTTTGGATAGATAAAGGAAGCGACCAAAAATAATGCACTAATCAGTGGATTTTGCAAGGCTTATAGAGTAACTAAATATGAAGATATGCAAGCTAGAGGTTTGAATCCCGATGAAATCACCTTCAAACTGATTATTGGAGGTCTTGTACATGAGAAGAACCTATCAGCGGCTTGTGCAATTTGGGATCAGATGATGGAGAAGGGTTTTACTCTTGACCGAGAATTATCTCAGACTCTTATTAATGCAATCAACTCATAGGTTGAACAGTATCCAGAATGGTTTGTATCTATGAACTCCCACGTGGTCAATCTTTTCGCATGTTTATGATGGAACGCCTGTGTGGTAACATCTTTTGTATGTTTCTGATATTTATTTGCATATTGGACAGTTGCTTTGGATCCTTCTCATGTGGAAATTTCTATGGGATTTGCGGCTCTCGGAGCTCATTATTTTAAACCTGTTCTGTTCAGAGAAATTCCAAAGTCACCAAGATTTCAAGTTGCTTAACCTAAGATGAACAGTCAATTGGCTGCTCTGGCCTGGAAGTCCAGAGGTATAATCTTTAGAAATTCAAACTGATTGTTTTGATGGAGATGCTTTTATATTCTCTCAAACTCGATTCTATACTATGATTGGTTTGACGATATAACATCGGCGGCATAGACAAACATAATTAGCTAGAATAGTGTGATCAAACTTGGATAAGAGTATTCTAATACTTGGTTAAACTTGAACTAGAAGTACGAACACTCAAGTTCACGTGCTCTTCATGCTCAGGTTTGCAGTTCCAATGATTTTCTTGGGGTTACTCAACAAGTAATATAGGAGTCAAAAGCTTGAATTATCCAAAGCTGGATGTCAGTCTCCTTTAAGTTGTTATACCTATGGATCTCATGTTGCTTTTTCCATTCATTTGGTATCCTATCTATTATTTCATATTTACTTCGTCTCATAGGTGAATACTGTTAATGAACTTTTTTTTTATGGTAAAAGATGATCAAAGACGAGGTGCACATAACTGTATAAAGTTCAGAGACTAATAAAAAATGTATTCCAAAATATAGGTTGGAATCTAAGTTAATCAAGGACTTCATTAGCTTTAATCCGTCGTCATAGAAAAGATTCAAAGGAAATAATTCACGAGAACTTCTATATTGCTACACATTGTTCATACTTTTATTTCTCAGCAAATTTTTGCCCATTACATGAATACTATTCTTGCAAGGACATTGCTGTTATATTCTGGCATTTTCTGATCTGTACTTTACCTTAAAGTAAATTTTGTCACTTCAATGTTTTCGGTATTATGTGGATTCTTATCCACCGTGGCTACTTGTGTTTGATTTGTTTTGTTTTAATTGTTAGTGGTTAATCTAATTCTGTACTTGAAAGGTAAATTCAACTCGTGGTAATCCATAGGTTGATTGTTTAATGGTGCTCTTCTTAGACAATTGTGTAATGTGGAGAAAGCTTTTGGCAGAGATACTAGAGTGTGTGATCTTACTGCTCCCATACTGGATATTTCACCCACCGAGGGGCAATCCGTGAAGCATCTTTACAGGCAAGTCCACTTTTATGATCGGTATTGTTTCTTGAAAGTTTTTTGCACTTTTGCATAACTACTTAAATCTTTTCAGATATCATTGGCACGAAGAGAAAGCTTTTGGTGGTGATGCTAGAGAGTGTGATCTCACTGCTCCCATACTGGATATTTGCAACCACCGAGGCGCAGCCCGTGAAGCGTCTTTACAGGCAAGTCCACTTTTATTATCGCTGTTGCATTTTGAAAGTCTTTTGCACTTTTGCGTAATTAGTTGAATATTTTCAGATATCGTTGACACAAACGGAATAGCAATTACCACATCTAACCAGTATGTGGACTCACCATGAACGTCAAGCTTGAGGTGAGTCCACTACGCTTAATTGCAGTGGTGCCCTCATTCTATGGCACGCCTTTGGAAATCCCAAATTTCAGCAGCAAAAATGCTTCCTGCGAGCACCACTGCACCACATTCTTTTGCTCATTGTGGAAAATTCCCCACTGCTGCCCTACCAAACCTTTTGACCAGGTGATCTCAAAGGATGTTGCAGTCTGCAACTAATTACCATAGTTTCATCTAAAGAAAATGCAGCAGAGTAAGAAACTACAACGACGACAAAGAAGAGAGAATATGAAGCTAGAAGATCACACGAGCCCGAGGTAATAAAAAGGGCAACGATATGAAATTTACTGGTTCGACTAATTTGGATTCACATCGAAAGGCTTATTATGAAGTTTTTCATTTAAAGACTCCTACTTGAACCTTATAATTAAATATGAAGGGATCTCAATATGGTGTCTAAAAGATTTTATTTTTTTCTTATTTACTTGGAATTTGTATATGGACATTGCTTTAATAGTGACTTGTCATTGTCCATTTAAATATTATTCGAATGGAATTATTCCCTTCCAAAATGCATATGGAGATGGCCTTTGTTAAAAGGAAAAATAACATAAATGTTATAAATGTATTTACATTATAGTGAATATCTATCAAGATCTATTTTGATATCTATTAGGATTTGAAGCATCCGTCTTTTACTCAAACTAGGAGTAAATTTTCCCTATAAATAGAGAAGTTTTGTTTATTGTATTTACAATCTTATGATCTCTCATCCCTCAAGAGAAGAAATAAGAATCACTCTCTCTATTCTCTCTACTCTTTTTCTTGTTCTTTTATTTTATAACACGTTATCAGCACGAAGTCTCTTACCAATTAAGATCTGTACGAAGTCTCTTACCAATTGAGATCTGTTTGGTAAGCTTAAATCTTTGGTACGATAAGAAGTTGATTTAGCCATAAGGCTTGTTTTATAATAAAGTTATATTTGTTCTTGAAATTCCGTGATGAAACACGTCGTAAATCACGATGCAATGGTTTAGCTTGTAACTGAAACACTTGTGAACACGAACAGGTTTTGTTTCTTTTCCTTATTTGTTGATACTCACTTGTTTTTGATTTTGCAAGTACAGTACGTAGCTACAGAAGGTAAATGAATGGCTTGCTAATTATTACGTGCTAAATTGGTTGTGTTTGAAGAAAAATTCACATGAAATTTTTATGAGAATAATAATAATTATATGGCTGAAAGCTACTTTTTAATATAAAATAAAGGAGATGCCAGATGACATAATCATGTCAATAGTGCCTCAAGATCTGGCCACTATATTGATATTATGAAAGTTTAGTTTTATAATAATATTGAGATAATTGAGATTGTTTTGCTACTAACGAATTTTCTGTAAGTTTTCGAGTCTCTAACTAATTTAGATTATCAACACGAGATTCTACCAAATAAAGTGAGATTATAAATCTAAAGGTAATTTCAAGGTTAGTAATTCCTTATGTTATCTGTCTTTTGCTACTAAGTACTAATAATATAATTATTGTTGGATTTGAGGAAAAATAATTGGTTTGGAACCATTTATATTTTGAATTTATTTCTCAAGAACAATATTATCAAAAGAGATGATAATATGTTGGGTTCAAGTCCCATCGATTTATGCCTAAGACGCCTTTATATGGATAAGACGTTGAGTTTGAATCTCAATGCACCATATTGATATATTATGATGGCTAAGGCAAAATAATGGGTATTTGATGAAAAGTCATGAAATTCGACCCATTGAATATGCTCCATTCCATGAAGTGAATGTGGTAGCAATATATGATAAGTCTGAAATATGACAACTTACTTTATTCTTGAGGTGTATGTAGTAGCAGTGCATAATATGTCTGAAAGAAGACAAGTGATTGAATGCATGAATATACGCGTGGAGGGACAATATGATAATGATCATCAAAAGTGATGATATTTTCACACGCTTATATGATTATAAGATATGCTAGAGAAAAATTCTCTACAGTATATGTATACCTCGATTTGCTTCTGAAGTAGCAAAATCTTGAAAGAGGTTATAAGCTATCATAATTTGATAGACTTAAGGCACGATTATATTCCATTCCTGGGGAATGAGAAACTTATTAATGCAAATGTGCACTTGATTATGATTGTATCACAACTCACCTCCGAAAGAGGTTGAATAATTTTAAAATCTATTTCTGAAGTAGTAAATCTGAAATTTATTCATGTAATAGTAAATCTGAAATTTACTAAAGAAAAAGTACATGTCATGGTAAACTTGGAGTTTACTAGAATAAAAATTCATAAATTGATATGAACGATTGTGACATCTCGAAGATGTACATGTATTGAAGAACTAGAAGATTCTTCAAGAATTGTTTATGTCGTTTGTTCTCATGACAAGTTGGTTGGACCAACTAATATTAGGATTGGATCCCTTCAAATCTGAAAATTATAAAAGGTGAATAAGGGCCCGTCCACCTATCATGTGATATGTTGAAAAGATGCATCAATAAGATGATCACATGTACATTCATGGTCAACCTACGTTTGACATTCATAAAGTTACTTGTTCAATATAAATTTAGCATAATTTTCAGATTGTGTAATCAAGATAATTCATCTTGACGATGATGGTTTAGCATTGAATGTCTTCGATAAATATCTAAACCATTGTTAATAAGAACAAAACTTAATGTATTGGTCTAAAATATGATATATTGCAATAGCATTTGTATGCATTAGGCCAATAAATTATGATTATTTCTTCCTCTCAATTGGTTCAAGGTCGGGAACCAATTATTTCATCTAATAATTTTGATGTGCAGTATACGATTAATGAATATACCATAATGCACAACGATGGATTCCTCAAAGAAGTAGAGGATGTATGTTAGTTTTCCTAACATAAGGGGGAGATTATAAGCGCTATGAAATATGTTAGGAATTATCACCATATCTTCATCCAAAAGATAATTCAAGTCAAATGCTGAAAGCATCTCATATTAAGCGCAAGTTCTCTTATTTTGTGTTCCTAAAGGACAAAGTCTATGCATGCGTGAAGCGTGGTAGACTGATCGATTCCAAATGAAATAGTCCTTGAAAAATAAGGAGAAAATAATCATAATAAGAAGGCAATGAGCTCTTGAAGAGTCTACGACATACCACTTCATGAAACCTTATGAGAGGTTCATGTACCTGAAAATAATGAAGTGATGAGATCTCAAAATGTTATGTCACATTGTGAACCGATACAAAATGATATATCATCAATATCTTTGACACAATATTGACGCAATATTGTGAAAGATTATGAGGATCTTAATTCTACGTTTATTTAAGCATGCTAGCGTAGAAACATTTATCAAGTGACATGAAAGGATGCATTTTGGTAAGCGTAAAACTTATTTGATTTGCAGTCAAGACACTTGAAGATGTCACTCATGAAATGTTGAATATTGTAAGTTGACACAACTTATGTGAAAATTTTTAACGATTCAAACTGCTTGAAGCATATAAAAGTTTCTGGGAAACTTATTTATAATCCTTATATTGTATAAGCTTATAACTTGAAAATCATTAGAACTCTTGGAGAGTTTTCAAAGCAATAGATTATTTGCTGAAATTCAAAATATATCGAATTGGATTGGTTATGAAGTGTCATATCTTAGTGCAATTGATGCACTCATGTACCTTGCAAATACTACAAGGACTATAGCCTTTTCGGTTAATATGTTAGCAAGGTATATTTCTACTCATATTAGGAGATATCGAAATGAGATAAGATACATGAGATTATTTTATTCTAAAGATTGCAGTCCCGATCTTATTGGTCATGCTGATGTTGGGTACTCATCTGACCCGCATAAAGCTCGGTCTCAAATAGGCTATGTGTTCATTTGTGGTGGCACTGCGATATCTTGGAGATATACAAAGAGTCTATCGTAGCCACTTCATCGAATCATGTTGAGATAATATCTATTCATGAAGCAAGCCGAGAATGTGTATGGTTGAGGTCCATGATACATCTCATTCGAGAAAATATGGTGTAAAATATGACAATCTACCCACAATTTTATACGGAGATAATGCATCATGCATAGCACATCTTAATGGAGGATTCATAAAAAGAGATAGAACAAAGAACACTTCATCAAAACTTTTCTACATACATGAGCTACAAAAGAATGGTGATATCAACGTGCAACAGATTCGTTCAAGTGAAAATGTGACTGATTTATTCACCAAGTCTTCTCCAATTATAACTTTTAAGAAGATGGTGCACAAGATCGGGATGCAAAGGTTCAAGGATGTTCTCATTAGGGGAAGTTAATACGCGTTGTACTCTTTTTCCCTTACGAGGTTTTGTCCCACTGAATTTTTCTTGTAAGGTTTTTAATGAGGCAACCGAAATGCGTATTATTAGAGATGTGTACTCTTTTTCCTTTACTACATTTTTTTTCCTACTGGGTTTTTTCTAGTAAGGTTTTAACGAGGCACATTATCTACCAATTAGACATTAAATGGGGAGTGTTATAAATGTATTTACATTATAGTGAATGTCTATCAAGATCTATCAAGATCTACTTTGATATCTATTAGGATTTGAAGCATCCGTCTTTTACTCAGACTAGGAGAAAATTTCTCCTATAAATAGAAGGGTTTTGTTCATTGTATTTGCAATCTTATGATCTCTCATCCCTCAAGAGAAGAAATAAGAATCATTCTCTCTATTCTATCTACTCTTCTTCTTTATTCTTTCTTGTTTTATAACAATAAACACATTCTTTAACTTATTAAATTTACACAAATCTCCACCCTTACAAAGTACATTACAAAAATCTCAACTAATTGTGTATCTTTGTTGGATGTACCGGGAGCTAATTATGTATCTCAACAAATTCAAAATTAAAAAAAATATCGAGAGCTAATTATG